>PVIY010040586.1:0-21693 GCA_004026745.1 Myrmecophaga tridactyla
AAAGAGAGGTAAATGGAATGGATGGAAAATTTATGATAAAATGAACTGATTATGCAGGAGCAGGTGATAAAATCACAAACAAATTTTTAAAACACAGATTATCTTGTCCTTAGAATATAATAATAAACTGATTTTCTATAAATACCACTGTTTCATATAGCTCTGTATCTGCATTATTATGGATGTTAAGTTTAAAGAAATTTCAGATTTCAGATAGAGAAAACTTTGAAAGAGTATATCACAATGCTAAAACATATTTTTATAAAACATTTATAGTCTTTAAATTTTAAATATATTTATCACAATAAGCAATTTAAGTTCAAAGTCACCAGCTTTAAGAAACTTCAAATTAATTGATCTTCATTATTTCTAAATAGTGTAAACAATGTGTTAATATAATTATAGAAATGGCTAAATGTGGTGGTTAGGTTCTGGTGTCAACTTGGTCTAGAGATTATGCCCAGTTTTCTGGTCAAGCAAGCACTGGCAAGACCATTGCTGTAAGGATTTTTCATGGTTGGCTGACAAACAGGAAAGGCTGGTGTATTAAATCATCAATCAGTTGATTGCATCTGTGGCTGATTACATTTATGATCAACTAAGGCACATCTCCCACAAAATAATCTAATCAGTTGAAGACTGTTAAGGAAGAAGAGACAATCTTTCACTGCCTCTTCAGCCAGCAACCCTCTCCTGTGGAATTTGTCCAGACACTTCTTTGGAGCTACCAGCTTCACAGCCTGCCTTATATATAATTCTAAATACTATGATAGCTTTCTCTGAAATATGTGCAGAGCTGTGAACTGATCAAAAGAATAATTTTTTGTCTTTATTATGGACAAAAACAAGTATTTTTTATTCAGAATTATATATTATTGAATTGGATTCAACTTGTGCTCAATTGTAAAGAAAATGTACATGGCCCATGGCTTGGCATGGTACTTTAAAAGTTTCTTATAGAATTAAACAGGCAGTTCTTTGAAAGTTATAAGAATTTTCGCCGAACCATGTTTAAGACATACCTTAAAGAAGAAACTAATTCCTGACAACTTTTGTTATTGAACACAGTTTATACCTCCTACAAAATGGAAATACTTATTCTTACTTAAATATGAAATGCTAGGTCAAATTTTAATCTAAATGATTTATATATTCACTATTTACTTTTTTTCTTCTCTCCACCCAGATTATTTCAAAATGGACCCCAATTTAAAAGGAAACATGAGTCACTTACATAAAAAATTTCAAATAAGCATTTTAATGATTTGTATTTATGCTATATAAGTTAAGTATTAAAAATTAAAAAATATTATATATTTTATAATATATAACGCTATATATATAAGCATAGAAATAATATTGAGACTAATTTTATCAAAAAATAAATAATGTAATAAAAAAAGAATATATTGTTTGATTTTGAACAAAACACTCTTTTAACCAATGTTGTCATTGAAAAAACTCACAAACTCAAAAACAACAAGTCATTTAGTAAAAATGTTAATTATTTTGCATTGCATCTTGTTTATTTAATTGCATAAATCATTACCATAAGTATTAAGGCTAATAACTTAAAAGCAAATAGAAACAAAATGGTAAAAGCAGAGAAGGTGGTTATAGTTTAGTTTTTGAATTATAAATTATTTAGAAAACAATAGATAAGTTGTGAAAAAGGCAGTGTTTGGTATGTTCCCGTATGAGGTGTTTGGGCTGGAACAGAATCCTTATTTGCTGCTGATAATAATAGGATGGTGTCCACATGAGTCATGATCTCCACTGACCTCAGAAATATAATTTTGTGGGAGCAGAACAGTTATTTTTATTTTCACATGAAAGAAAATGTGAGCAATGGTTTTGTCGCCAATATAAATTGTGTTGCCCAATTACAACACATGGCTATTTTCTGCTTACGGCAAAGCTAATGTAGCCCATTATTGAAGACGCTACTTGAAATGAACTAACGTGTATCCTGAGGTCATTTGCTCTCTACATCTTGGTATCCAAGCACCGGCCATTTTGCATTTTATTCTTTTAGTGCTCTTTCTGAGTCTATGCTTACATTTAGGGTAAGTATTCATAAATCATATGGGCATTGCTTTCACTCAGATTCAAGAAAAAATGTTTGCATTTAATCAATAAAGGCATTTTCTAATCCTATAAATGTAACTATAAGCCACATTGCAGTTTTAATAACTTACTTCAGAGTTTTTCAGAAGACTGTCATTATTTATGAAAATGTATTTGGATGCTTTTGCCAGTTAACAGCTGAAATGAAAAGACAGACACATGAGGATCTTCCAGAAGCTTAGTGTGCCAGTACTAATACAGCCGCTACTTAGAAATGTCCTCAAATAATAGACTACTTGATTGCTGCTGTCAACTGGATTTTCTTAACTATCATTTCCCCTTAGCCAAAGGCACAGAATGTAGAAAATCTATATCTAAGGACTTTGGCAGAAGCTTAGCTATTTTTCATTTGTGTGAGGCTCAAGCAGGGCAGGTGTATTGCTTATTTTAATGAAGCCAATATAAAGAAGAGAATTGAGAGTAACACTATAAGACAACATTCACTTACTTTGTTCCTTATTTGCAGTTGCAAGAATGTGACATTACTCCAGCATATAAAGTAGCCTTGATTTTATTTCACTTTGGGCAAATACACACATTGAGAAACCTCCTCTATTTAGACACTACTCTCATTATGAGAGGTTTGTTGTCTTAGGTTTTTTTGTTGGTTTTATTTTTTAAATAAAAGCCTTCCTTTATGACAAAGAAATTGCCATATTTTCTATTTCACATTATGCCCAGGAACACAAGACAAAAAATTGGAAAATAAAAGCCAAAAAAAAAAACATGCATTTGATTCTGAGGAAAATGATTACTGGAGTTCAGAAGCAATCTAAATAAATTGTATATTTGAGTGTGCCCTGCAATCTGTATATGGCAGTGAAGAGGGAGGTCATTTTAAATTCTAGGCCCCTTATCATCTTTCATATATATAGTGATTGCTATGAATCTAGCTCCTCTAGATATTTATAAACCCCATTGTTATGGAAAGGGTGGAAACTATGCTTAAGCTTAGAAATTACTAGCAATAATTTGGATTAAGATAAAGATGAGCAGTCTAGCACTGGAATCATGATCCACAATAACCTCAGAAATATAGTTTTGGAATAACATGTGATGTTGCTAATGAAATAAAACACATGACCAAAAAAAAGGGTGGAATTCTGTTAACGTCCAACATTTCACCTCTTCTTTCACTCCAAGTATGTAAAAATGTTCAATGATTACTATTCCACTACTTTGTATAATACCTTTTTTAATAGATAAGGATACACTCAAACATTTCCTCAGGCTGATTAACAATACTACAAGTGATATAATTTCTCAGTCCCTCAAGTTCACTTACTTCTTTGGGGATTCCCACATAGGTAAAAATCTTTAACTCTGTACCTCTCAGGTTGACCTTGATTCTGATGATACATTTGACAGAGAAGAATAATATCCACCCATCCACCTACTCAGGTAAAATTTCAGCACCTCCCTTGCCAGATTGTGTTTCAGGTTCTGGGGACACCAAAGAACTCATGAATCTTAGAATCTAGAGTGGAAAATCTGGGAAACATCACAACTCTTCCTAAGTTATCAATATTATAATTTCTGATAGTGTGAAAGGATTAAAGGCAAAATAACCCATTGAAGAAATTATCCTCTACTAGAGGATGTAGTGTTCACAAGGTAAATAGAACCACAGATGAAAAGATGTTTTGGCAAAGCATCGTCCAAATTAAGGCCCTCACACTTCTATTCTCTCTTCCCCATACGGCTGCCTACTTAAATTCCTTATTTCATGTGAGTCTCATTAAATGTTACCTTATCAAATAAGCCATCCTTGATGAAAAAAGCACCTTCTCAATAGTCCTACCCTGTCTTACTTTTCTCCATAGTATTCTTATCATCACCTAGTTACCTATACACTTCCTCATACATACTTACATTTAAACATATTTGCAGTTATTATCGATCTCTCCATTGAAACATAAGCTTAATAATACCAGTACCTCTGTCTTCTTCTTTCATTATACCCAATGCCTAATATTTGACCCATGGTTCATGCTCATTAATTTTTGCTGAATGATTGAATGAAGCAGTCTTCTTAGACTTGACTTAGCACTTGGTAGGGGTAATATTGTAAAAATTAGTAATCTTCATTTGAAATTTACTATGGGGTAGGTACTGTGTTTTGTACCCTATGTATATTAAATCATTTTACACTGAAAATTTAGTTTTTTTAAAGGTGAGGAAGCTGACATAGAAAGATTTAGTAAGTTCACCAAGAAATCACAGAGCTAGGTAAGGATTTAAGAAGTTCTTGGTTTTCTTAATTCATTCTAATTTACCAAGAAACTAGACTGTATGAGACTGAAGTTCTGGTTAGGATAAAACAACATCTTTTCAGATTTTCTTGCCATATGCAGGAGTAATTGTAGCATGGTTCTGAATAACATGAGGATTCAGTGGTGAGAGCATATTTTTCTATCCCTTAGGAAGCATGACCAGAAAATTTCAGCTGCCAATCATTCCATAATTAAGCACTGCTGCAGGAGTGATAAGAAAAATTCCCATGGAGACACAGTTAAACTACATAGAACCTCTAAGGAAAGGTTAAGATAATTTAAATACATTCTCAGACATATGTAAATTAGCACCTTAAAAATCTGTGAATTTTGTGTTAATCAAAGGAGTCATGCCATAAGTTTCAGGACTATTTTAGCGATATTGCAATTTTTAATGTATATGTTTTATCTTACACTATGGGACAAGTGTAGTTGTTACAATTCTAACACATAATCTGAATTTACACATACTAAGTTTCTTTTAAGTCAGGTTTCAGAAGATATAAGCATCCATAGGATAGTCTGTACTCAAGTTTCTTTCCCAGAAGATGGTGACTTAATGACCATGTACCTAAGACTTGAAATCTCTCTGAATGTATATCAAAACTCTTCGCTAATCCCACTATTAGGGTATGTACCCAAAAGAATTGAAAGCAAGGGTTTGAATAGATTTGCACACGGATGTTCATTATTCACAACTTTCAATAGATGGAAGCAACCCAAATGGCCATCAACCAATGAATGGATCAATTACATGTGATATGTTTATATATATTTACAATGGAATATTATTCAATCATAAAAAGGAATGAAGTCCTGATGAATGGGAAAACATGGATGCACCTTGAAGAAATAATGTTGGGTGAAATAAACAGACAAAAAGGGACAAATATTATGTGACCTTGATTGTTTGTAATAATTAGAATATATAAACTCCTAGAGTCAGAGTCTAGAATATAGGTAATCAGGGACAGGATGGGGAAAGTACATAGGATGTTAATGCTTAAAACTTTAAAACATTCTACAAGGTTCCTATATAGAATGATGGAAATGTTTTGGTAACATATGGTGGTGATGGCAGCACAACATTTTGAACATAAATAATAAGACTGAATATATATATATATATATATATATATATATATATATATATATATATCTGCATGTGATTATAAAGGGAAATATTAAATGATATATGTGGTAACAGAATAATTTCTTTAAAATTCCATGGAAATGTACTACATAAATAGTGACTCCTAGGTCACTAAATGGATTACAGTTAATAGTACAATTATAAAAATGTGCAATCATCAATTGTAACAGAGTTTCACACCAATGTGATGTGTTAATAATAGGGTGGTATATGGGAATCCTGTATTTTATGCATGATTGTTACATAAACCTACATCTTCTCTAATAAAGAAAAAAATCTCTGCTAGGAAATTCTACTTCCAGCAGTACACCCAAAGAAAGTGTGAACAGGGTTTCAAACAGATGTTTGTAGACAAATGTTTACAGCAGTGTTATTCTCAGTAGTGAAAAGGTGAAGACATCCTAAGTCTTCATCAATAAATGAGTGGATGAATTAAATGTGGTATATGTACATAATTGTCATGGTTAGGGACACGTGTCAACTTGGCCAAGTTGTGGTACCTGTTTATCTGATTGGGCAAGCGTTGGCCTGTCTGTTGCAATGAGGACATTTCACAGGATTAGGTCATGAGCACATCAGCTGCATCTACAGCTGAATCCATTTGTAATCAGCCAAAAGGGAGTGTCTTCTGCAATTAGTGATGCTAAATCTAATCATGGGAAGCCTTTTAAGGAGAACTCAGAAGAGAGAGGCCCCATTCCTGCTTCGGCTGGTGAGCCTCTCCTGTGGAGTTCATCCAGACCCTCCATCGGAGTCGTAGGCTTCGCAGCCTGCCCTGTGGATTTTGGACTCTGCATTCTTGCGGTCACGTGAGATACTTTTATAAATTTTATATTTGCAAGTGTTCCCTGTTGATTCTGTTTCTCTAGAGAACCCTAACTAATACAATAATGGAATATAATTTGCCCATAAGAAAAAATGAAGATCTGATACATATTGCAACATGAAAGAATCTTGAAAACATTCTCAGTGAAATAAATAAGAACCATAAGGACATATTTGCATGCTATCATTTATAAGCATTATGTAGAAATAGTAAATCTGCAAGGCCAGAAAGTATATTCGAGGTCATGATCTGATGGAGTCTAGAAGGAAGGTGGTGTATATTTGATGATTGTAGAATGTTTGAAATTATAAATTAAAAATAAAAGAAGTTAAGATATCTCACATAAACAAAGAGAAAGCCTTCTGCTACATTAGTGGAATATATTTTTTTTAATAAAATAAAAGCATTGTGTTTAAAGCTGTAGCCTCTAAGGAATTGTAGTTTTTTTTCCTGGCAATGAATAGTTTTGAAGTGATGTATCTCTAATTGATTCATACGGCTATAGCATATAGACTGGGTGGTTTCAGAAGAAAAAATTACCCTGCCTTGTAACATAAAATTGCAAAATGAATTACATAAATTACTGATCAAAGAACAAGCAAGAGTCAAGGCACATTGGAAAAAAAATATGCTGCAGTTCGTATCCATCCTTCTATTTATTTCTCTATCAATCCTTTGCTTCATGAGAAATTGAGTTTGATGCTTTTTATTTATGTGCTGCATGAAAAATGTTTTCTATTCTGGTTCGTGGGTAAAGGCATTGTACCTGATCAATGAGTGAAGGCAGGGACTCTTCTCTAAACCTCTAGGTACTTGTTTTCTGGTTTCACATACTTTTCTCCTATACATACACTCATTAATAATAATCTGAACTCTCAAACTCTGCAGTAGATTTCTAAGGGTCTCCATGCCAAGTCTATCTTCATTGATACTCTGTCACTGAAACCCCAGACTCTGTTTTACTGGATTACGGCTCAATCCTCTCAACTAAGGGAGTTTTATGGACTCTTCTAGACTTTCCTTCTCTGAAGTATGCCCTGAAAATTGTCACAAGGAGAGCTTTAACAGTCATAAATTTCTCCTTGTCCACTCCTTATTTCCAAGAAATTATTTTCCCTCATTTCTTAAAGTCCATTTGTTTGAAAACTTGTTTCAAATATTCCATTCATCAGTTGATCATTTTAAGTGCTAGTGCAAAGCTGTTCCCCATTATTGATACTTGACTGTAAGCGGAAATCTTGCTCTGAGAACTAGAGCCCACTTGGATTTCCTTCACACCCTCCTCAGTCTTCGGAATTAAGGAAAACCACTACGCTCTGAAAATTTTCTTTCTGTGCTGTGCCTGCATTTTTTTTTTTTTTTAGATAGTAATTTGGGAGAATTCCATAGGGTTAATTTAGTTTGCTTCCCATCTCTCAGGTATCACTTTCTTCAGTTGTCTGTTGTTCAGTGTCTTGAGAGTACATTTTACTAATTTGTTTTACTTTTCATATGGAAAGATAAAATCTGGTCTCTGTAACTCTTAGGTTGGCTGGAAGAAGATGACTCTGACTGCTTTCTTTGCGTATCAACTCAATTCCTTTTTTCCACAATTGTTGAATCATTATAATACATAGAATTAAAGGAGTCAATGTGAATTCAGAAATAAGTTTCTTTTAATTTAAAAAGTTTAGTATTAGGTTACCAAACCACATCTGATTTTTCAAAAGGCTATTTTATTTAAAGCTAAAATGATATATGTGTGTGAGAGTGTATAAAAGGGAATAATTTATAAACTGCTTAGTGCTTTACTTTTGTCTTGATACCTTATGAATTCACTGAGAAGTTATTATGCAAAAAGATAAATACATAAAAGCAATTGTTATTTCTTGGATGTCACTGTATCCTTTGTACTTTGCAGCAAGGCAGAAAATTGGCCTTTTTCTTGGAAAAAAACTAACTAAGCTCATAAATAATTAGCTTTCTTTAGAGATATATGTATCAAATGTACAAATGTAGTTCTTGGTTAGATTGGGACCTCCTTGTCCCACCTCCTTATTAGAAATATATAATTTTAAAAGTCATAGATATAAGAAAAAGAGACAAATTGCCAGTAGAGCTAAAATTATCTGAAGTCTCATTTGAGGAAAATAGGAGTGAACAGGATAAAGTTACATCAAAACAAAATCACTGATCCAAATATAGCAGTGTAATGAATGTAATTTCCTTTCCTTTTTGAAAATTCCAACAATATTTTTCCTCCTTTTTACTATTCAAGTAAGTTATTGCCTATAAAGTTAATGTACCTTTCAGAAAAAATCCAGTTTTTAATTTATCAAAGTAGTATTGTATAGTTTACTGTAACATTTCTCTTAATGTAACCAGATTGAACGTCAATACTTTATCTTTGATCATAAAACCACAACTAATAATGCAAATTCATTTTAATATGTAGTGACATGTATAAAAATTAAGTTCAAGTTAATGCAGAACATAAAAAACATTAATATACCACAGTACTTTTACTAATTTTAGTACGATTCTTCTAATTTTCAAGATAAATATATGTTTGCACATATCAATTTGTTTTTAATTTTTCACCCACTTGAAAAATAGAATGGCTATTTAAAATATGTGTAGAAAAAACTCTAATCTCATAGAACAAATTAAAACTCCTTAATACTATTTTCATGATGGCTAGCGGTGTTTAATCTTATATTTCCATCATTATCACAACATTCACCGGATATGGGAAAATCGTCCATAACATGGATGATAGGAAGAGGGGAAAACAAGATGATCTGAAATAAAGAAAAATTTTCTGGGATTAATACGGTGAAATATCACTAAAAGAGTACCTATTATTTGCCAGATTCTCATATGCATCATTTATTTTAATTATCACAAAACATTGTCAAATTGTTGTCAGTTTTCCCATATGAAAACTAAAATTTGAAACCAGAGCCTTTGATTCTGAAATCTGGGCTCCCATTACTATATGTCTACAACCAAGCTGATTTATACTCTCAATACTAATAGTGGTTGTGAACAATTTTAATGCTTTGATTTGGATTTTTCTCTACTCTGGCTCCCATTTTTCATGAAAGGGATTGGCCATAGTACATAATTTACAAACAAAGAAAAACAAAAAATTATACTACTATGTGATTTAATTTCATCTTGACCTACTTTTACTTTATTTTTCTAAAGACACAAAATGTTACACCTAAAGGATAATATAACAATAATAATTGAAAGAAGAGGATGAAGAAGAAGAATGAGAGGGAAGAGGAAGAGAAAGAAAAAAAGGAGAAAAAGAACAATAACAGCAATAATGATGGCTTGATTTTTTTTCCTTTGAATTTTTAAAATTTGAATAAATGAATTTTCTAATTTCTTAATGTACTTTTCAAGTAGTTTCCCTGTATTTGGCACTCATCTGAGAGTGTCACTTAGGTTTTTGTGAATCATGCCATCATCTTTTTGGATGTTACTTCATTTTATGGTTGAGGTAATTGAGTATTAAAAATTTAATGAAAGTATTTTATATTTGAGCAAAGGGTTAAAAAAAAGGCTTTACCATACTTTACTTGCAATTTTTCTCTAGGGGATGCCTCTGATAGTGAGCAGCTAGGTGCTTGGTTAGTTGTGAGCAGACCTATTTTAACATTTGCGGAACAGGGCACAGAGGTGTGGCCAACCATGATGACCAGGATAGGTGTCATAAAATTAAAAAGCTAGAGAAAATAATAGCCCAGGATAATATTGAACAGAATATTAGGAGCCATGAGATGAAGAACGTGTGAAAATGTGAGGAGGGGAAGCACCTGGAAATTGGAGTCTGAAAATAATAAAATGTCTCTGTAGCTCTTCAGTGCTAGCTGATTCCTTGAGGAGGGTTGTAAAGATCCAACAGGACCCGAACCACTAAAAGACTAGACAGCGGGTATGAGGGATATCAAAATGGAAGCTCAGAAAACAGTTTTAGGCAACGTTAAAGGAGTTAAGAAGAGTGCATTTGATCAGACTGGAAATAATTTGCTATTGTAATTATGGCTTAAGTACCCTTCCATTCTCTTCTAACATGCTCGCATTGCTTTAACAGTTCTTTTCTTTTCGAGTTTTCCTTTTTGGGGGGTGGGGTTGTTTTCTTTCTATTCTTTTTATTTTATCGTTACTTCTATTGTTTTAGTTCTTGCCTCAGACTTCATTTGTCTCAGAACATTTTTTTTTTTTTTAATCGTTGGTCATCTCATTATCACTTTCTTTGCATTGGACCAATGTTTATTTTTTTTTAGTATAATGATAATCACCATTTTCTTCATTTCTCATATTCTGAGTCTCTTGTTTTTAATATGAATGTGGACCAAATGAATGTCTTCTATTTTTAAAAAATTCAAAGTTAATGAAACGTAGTTATAACTTAACATGCCTCTCATTCACTCAGTCATTGATTCATTTATTCAGCAAGTAATAATTGAACAACTACTATGTAGAGAGGAATTAGAAGTCATACCTCTCCTATATAGCGGAGGGAAGCTTATGGGAATTAGAGTGCAAATAATAATTTTTGACCTGAGAAACCTGGGCTTTTCACTCTGTCTGACATAAATGAAGGATAAAGCTGAGCTTAAAATAGTCCCGTTGTACCTGAAACAGAGTGTAGTGAGGCTAAGACTTCTAAGACTTGAGATAAGGAGAAGTGGGGTTTGGAAAGAGACTCACTCCTGATTCCAGAGACTTCCCTATGAGTTCGAGACTTGTCAACTGAATTTATCACCTCATCTTCTTTGAAAAAATGAGACCATAAGTCAGAATTATTAACATTTTATTGTTTTACCAAATTTACAACTGTGCAACTTAAGGCAAAAATACTCAAACTTTCTGATCTTCAGTTTCATCTTTGAACTGAAGATAATAATGTTACATAGCTCAATAATTTGTGAGGTGGTTAAAATGAATTAATTCAAATAAAGCACTTAGGATATTTTCTGATATGTTAAAAGTTCACACTCTATAAATATTAGCTATTATTAACTTAGCATTAAAATGGCAAAGTAAGAGTGGGGAAATGGTGGTTGTTTCAGGCAGCTATTGGAATCCTTTTTTTTTCTTTTAAAGGAAGTATTTTTTTCCATTTATATTCATTCATATTGTCTTTTCCCCATTGCATCATTAATATTTGTTTTCGTGTTTAGTTTTCTGGAACTCAACAGAATTAGAGTGCAGTTTTCAATATGCTTCTAATTTATTGATAAGCTTTGTTTTTTCCTTTTAGCATGGGATAATGTGTCTGTATGTGATGCTGATTATATCAAAATTTATCTTAGACACCAGGCAGAACCAACAGCATGCTAATTCCTTCAAATTTATTTAAAATAATCAGTGAGACAAAACTTTGAAGACAAGAGACTGGTGAGGATACAATAAAGATTTCTTTCCAGTCTCATTCATTATTCATATATCACTTTGTTGCTTTCAATCCCTTCCCCCTCAAACCACATATGTGAACAAATCTCCTCTGCATTTGGGGAAAACATTTCATATCTATTTGCCTACAAATCTGCATCTGTTAAAAGGTCAGTGGAGGTGGTTGTGGTGTTTAGTCCTTTAAAATAGTTACTACTCCATTTCTACATTCATGTATTCAGTTCCTCATTTTTTATATATTAGTAGCAATAAGCAACACACTGGTAACAGCTCTTTTTAAAAATTTTAGCATGAAATTATTTAAAACATATGACAAAGTTGCAAAAATAACACAAAAAACAGTACAGAATACAATATACTCCCTACCCAGATATAAACATTTACCAACTTTTATATTTTGCCCCATTTGTTCTATCTTTATCATCTATCCATCTATCTATCTCTATCTGTCATCTACCTACCTATCATCTATCTATCTATCTATCTATCTATCTATCTATCTATCTATCTATCTATCTATCATCTATCTATCTATCTATCTATCTATCTATCATCTATCTATCTATCTATCTATCTATCTATCTAATTTTCTAAACATTTGAGAGTAGATTGCATACATTTAACTCTTTTAATATTAAATACTTACATTTATATTTCCTGATAAAAAAGGATAACCACTTATGTAATAACATTAAGTACAACTATAAAGTTTAAGAAATTTAATATTGATATCAAACACACAATCAATATTTAAATCTTTTCAATTGTCCCTATAATGTCCTTTTCAACATTTTCTCCTCTATTATTAGATCCAGCCCAGGATCATATATTGCATTTAATTGTCATTGTCTCCTTGATCTCTCTCTTTTAATTGTGATAACATATATACCCCATAAGATTTCCCATCACAAACACTGCCAAGCATTTGAATGGCATTAATTCCATTCAAAGTATTATGTTATCATCACCACCAACCATTACCAAAATTTTCCAATTCCCCAAAGAGAAACCTGCACCAATTATGCATTGACTCCCCTTTCCCCAACCACAGGCCCCCACTCTGACCCTACTTACCCATACCCTACTTTGGGTCTCTATTCTTGCGTATTCTACTTAATTCATAAAAGTTTATACAGCATCATTTTTTTTCTGCCTGGAGTATTTCACCCAACATGATGTGTTCAAAGAAACCCATATTGCTGCATGTATCAGAACTTCATTCCTTCTTATGGCTGAATAATATCCCACTGTATGTATATGTCTATATTTAGCCATTCGTCTATTGATGAACATTTGGGTTACATCTGCCTTTTGGCTATTGTGAAAAATGTCACTATGAGGGTTGGTTACAAATATCTTTTCAAGTCCCTGTGTTCAGTTCTTGGGGTTATGTACCTAGAAGTGTGATTGCTTCATAACACGGTGTCATGGTCAGGTTCATGTATCAACTTGGCCAGATGTTGGTACCTGTTTGTCTGGTTGGGCAAGTGTTGGCCTGTCTTTTGCTATAAGGACATTTCATAGAATAAAATCGTGATCACGTAGGCTCCAGCCACAGCTGATTCCATTTGTAATCAGCGAAGGGAAGAATCTTCTTTAATGAGTGATGCTTAATCTAATCACTGGAGGCCCCTCCACTGGAATCATCAGCTTCACAGCCTGCCCTACAGATTTTGGACTCTATGTTCCCACAGTTATGTGAGACACTTTTATAAATTTTATATTTATGAATATTTCCTGTTGATTCTTTTTCTCTAGAGAACTCTAACTAATACACATGGTATTTAAATATTTGACACTTTGGAGCAATTGCCAAATTGTTTTCTGCAGTGACTGCATTGTTTCATATTCCAGCCAACAATGCATGAAGATTCCTACTTTTCCACATCCTTGTACCACTTGTTACTTTCTGCTTATTTTTATTTTTAATAACGGTATTTCCAGTGGGTATGAGGTATGTGTTATTGTAGTTTTGATTTGAATTTCCCTAATGGCTCCTGATAAAGCGTAAATTTCATGTGCCATTTGCATATCTTCTTTGGATAAATGTCTATTTGTGTTTTTTGCCCATTTCTTAGTTGGGTTGTTTGTCTTTTTGTTATTAAATTGTAGGATTTCTTTATAAATTCTAGATATTAAGCCCTTTCTTAGATATGTGGTTTCCAATTATTTTCCCAATTATGTAAGCTGCCTTCTTGCATTCTTGGCAAAGTTCTTTGATGCACAAAAGTTTTTAATGTTGATGAAGTATCAAATACCATTGATTTATGTGTTGATGTTGCACACAGCCACTTTACTGAATTCATTGGTTAACTCTTGGAGTTTGGTTGTGGATTTTTTTCAGCATTTTCTACATGCAGGGCCATGTCATGTGCATGAAGATTCCTATTGTTCCACATCCTTGTACCACTTGTTACTTTCTTAAAAAAAAAGAAAAAAAGAAATTTTTACTTCTTCCTTTCTAGTTTGTTTGCATTTATTTTTGTTTTCTTCCTAAAATACTCTGGCTAGAAATTCCAGGGCAATATTATTGACAGTGGGGATCCCTGTCTTATTTCTAATGTTGAGGGGAAAGCTCAATAATTTTTGCGATTGAATATGATGTTAGCTGTGGGTTTTTCATAAATATTCTTTATCATATTGTAGAAGTCTCCTTTTATTTCTGGATTTCTAAGTGTTTTAACATGAAGGTGTGTTGAATTTTTTCAAATATATTTTCTTCATTAATTAGATGTTCTTGTGTTTTTCTTCCCTTATTCTGTCAATGTGGTATAATACTTTATTTAATTTCTTATATTGAACTATCCCTGAAAAGAATCCAACTTTATAATTTTATGAAATTCTTTTAATGTTCTGTTGGATTCAGTTTGCTAGTATTTTGTTGAGGAATTTTGCATCGATATTCACAGTGGTTATTGGACTGTAATTTTATTTTCTTGTGGCATTTTATCTCAATTTAGTATTAGGGTAAGTTTGGTATCCTATAATAATTAGAAATATTCCCTCCTTCTTAATTTTTGGAAGATTTTGAGCAGAATTAGTGTTAATTGTTCTTGGAATTTTTGGTGAACTTCACCAGTGAAACCATGTAGTTCTTGGCTTTTTTTTTGTTGGGACATTTTGGATACTGATGCAATTCTTTGTCTGTTATTGGTCAGTGAAGTTTTCTATTTCTTTTTGGTCAGTGTAGGTAGTTTAGGTGATTCTAGGAGTTTGTCCATTTCATCTAGGTTATCTAATCTGTTGGCATAAACTTGTTCATAGCTTCCTCCTATAATATTTTTTTATCTGTGGAGTTGGTAGTAATGTCCCATTTTTATTTCTGATTTTACTTACTGCATTGTCTCTCTTTTTTATGTCACTCAAACTAAGGATACCTATTTTATGGGTCCTTTCCAAAAAAACCAAATTTTGGTTTTGTTGAGTCTACTGTTTTTCTTCTTAATTTCCTATTTTATTGATCTCTTCTCTAATCTTTGTTATTTATTTCCTTTTTTTTCATTTGGGGTTTAGTTTGCTCTTTTTTTTTTCTGATTTACCCAGTTTTAAGGTAAGTTTATTGAGATGAGTTCTTTCTTCTTTATCAACATAAACATTCTAGCGATATATTTCACTCAACAATTACATTCTATAAGTGATCATAGGTTGCATTTTTATTTTTACTTGACTCAATATAGTGTCCATTTTTTTTGTGTGTGTATGATTTCTTCTTTAACCTGTTGGCTGGTCAATAGTGCATGTTTTAATTTCCAAGCATCTGTTAATTAACCAGCTATCCCTCATTTATTGGTTTCTGACCTCATTTAGTTGTATTTGGTGAAGATATTTTCTATGATTTCAATCTTTTAAAATTTAATGTGTCATTTGAGACCAAAATTTGGTCTGTCCTAATGAATTATCTATGTGCACTTGAGAAAAATGTGTATTCCCCTGCAGTTGGGTGAAAACTTCTCTATGTGTCTCATAGGTCTAGTTGTTTCATAGTGTTCAAGTCCTCTACTTCTTTATGGATCTTTTGTATAGATGTTTTGTCCATTATTCAAAATGATGTCTTCAAGACTCCTACTATTAATATAGAATGCTTATTTCTCCCTTCAAATTGCCCAATAATTTGCTTCATCCATTTTGGAGCTCAGTTGTTAAGTGCATATGTATTTATAATTGAATTATCTTCCTGATGAATTGACTATTTCATCAATATATAGTGTCTTTGTTTGTCCCTTTTAACCACTTTGACTTAAGGTCTCTTTTTCTGATATTAATATAGCCAACCCTGCTCTCTTTTGGTTACTATTTGCATGGTATATTTTTCCATATTCTCACTTTCAACCTGCTTATGTTTTTGAATTTAAGATGAGTCTCTTATAAATAATATAATTTCATCAAGTTTTTAAAAAAATCCATTGGCCAATCGGTACTTTGTGATTTGATGATTTAACCCACTTACATTTAAAATAGCCACCGATAATGTGAGCTAATACTACCATTTTAATATTTGTTTTTGTAAAACTTAACCCTTTTTCCCTCATTTCTTTCATTGCTGCTTTCTTTTATATTTAGATGATCTTTTATAGTGAACTCTTTAGAATCCTCTTTAATTTCTCCTGTGCATATTTTCCAGGTGTTATCTTTGTGGTTACCATGGGGCTTAAATTTAACATCCTATATCTATAATAATCTCATTTAATTCTAAATCAACTTAACTTTGATAGAATACAAAACAATGCTCCTATACACCTCCTTCTCATACCTTTATATGGTTTTATCGCAAAGTACATCTTTGTACTTTACATGTCCAAGCCATGGATTTATTATTACTTTTTATGAATTTCCATTTAGATCCTGTAAGAAATTAAAAAAATGGAGTTACAATAACTGTCATTTATATTTATTCATTTTGTTTAACTTTACTGGGTATATTTATTTCTTCAAATGGTTTTGATCTATTACATCATGTTCTTCCTTTTCCACCTTAAGAATTCTCATTAGCATTTCTTAGAGAGCTAGTCTAGTGGTGATGAATGAACATCTTCAACCTTTGTTTACTTGGGAATCCATTAATCTCCTACTCATTTTCAAAAGACAGCTTTGTTGATTATGAAATTCCATGTTAGCATTTTCTTTTAGCCTTTTAAATATATCATGCCACTGTCTCCTTGCCTCATTGGTTTCTGATCAAAAATGGGCACTTAATCTTAATAATTCTCCCTTGAACATAAGGCACTGCTTCTCATTTGTGGCTTTTCAGATTCTTTCTTTTATTCTGCTTTCAAAGGTTTGATTATAAAGTGTCTACGTGTGGGTCTTTTTGAGTTTACTTCTTGGGAATTTTTTGAGTTTCTTGCATGTGTATATTTATGTATTTCATGAAGTTTGGGAAGTTTTCAACCATTATTCTTTAGATATTTTTCCTGTCCCTTTCTCTCTTTCTTCTCCTTCTAGAACTTAAAAAAATGTGTACTCTGATATTCTTGATTCTGTGCACTGCTATCTAAGGTTCTGTTCACTTTTCTTCATTCTCTTCATTTCTTATCCATTAGACAAATGGTTCAATTGGCTTATCTCCACTTACACTGTTTCTTTCTTCTACCAGCATCAAGCTGCTGTTCAAACACACTAGGGATTTTTTTTTTTTTAATTTCAGTTACTGTGTTCTTCCATTTCTGTTTGCTTGCTCCATATGATTTCTAGCGCTTTATTGAAATTCTGTTTTTGTTCTTCTATTATTTTTTCTATATCTTTCAATTATTTGTGATTTTATTTAGCTCTTTGAGACTATTTTACAAGTTTTTATCTGGTAGGCCCAAAGTCTACTTGTTCTTGTTGATTATTTCTATTGCTTACTTTCCTCATTTGTCTAGGCTAGCATATACCATGTCTTTTTGTTGTTGTTGTTGTTTTGCATGGGCAGGCACTGGGAACTGAACCCAGGTCTCTGGCATGTCAGGTGAGAATTTTGCCACTGAGCCACTGTCGCACCACTGTATACTATTTTTTAGTATGACATGTTATCTTTTGTTGCACACTGAAAATTTTCATATTTTACTGTTATCTCTGAAATTTAGTCACCAGGTGGCTGTTCATTAAGAATATATTCAGCTTTTGTATTGGGAGAAACTTCTTTTTTTGAGGGACTAACAAACAGCAGTAAAATAAACAAATGCATAAAAAAAAAAGCCTTTCTCATGTTTTGCCATTTGCCCTTTGTGAGTGCTTTCCTTTAGAATTTATTCATCCTAACAATGAGTCTAAAGAAAAGCCAAAGGCAAAAGTGTAGGACACTCCCAATCCTTTCTGAGAACACCATGCCCTGAGTACATTTGCATGTGACCCACAGTTAAGTGGATCCAAATATTCCTTTTTCCCTAAGAAATAATATTTCCTTCTGTTCCCTGGTGATAGTTTATATGTGTCAAATTCAGTAATCTTTTGTATAGGTTAGCTGTAATTTGATTGTTTTCCTATAGCATTTTAGATGCTCTGCAATGTTTTTCAACATGCTAGGCAAATTCTGGTAGAGTGACTTCCAATGACAGTCCTTGTCAGTCCTATAAGCTGCCATCACATTTATTGGTATGACCTGCATATATCTAAGTATATGCATAAAGATTACTTTGTTCCCTCTGCATC
The DNA here is from genome assembly GCA_004026745.1 of Myrmecophaga tridactyla. Classification (NCBI taxonomy): domain Eukaryota; kingdom Metazoa; phylum Chordata; class Mammalia; order Pilosa; family Myrmecophagidae; genus Myrmecophaga; species Myrmecophaga tridactyla. The sequence continues at coordinate 18,419 of PVIY010040586.1, forward strand.
TAGGACCAGGAGCACATACTGGCACTTTGGACTGGCTCTGCTTGTGGGAAGGGTTGTGATATGGAATGGAAAAGACACCAAACAGTTTTTCCTATGGTTTTTATGTCACCTTTTTCTTGATTCAGTGCTTGTACTGTTATGCAACAGGTGATGAATGTTTGCTGTCATTATCTGGAAAGTTTCCTTAATAAATAACTCCAATATCTACTAATAAGAATGGAGCCTTTATTTTTGTTCTATCTCAGTAAACTATGTGAACATCTGTATCAGTCAGGGTTCAGCAGAGAAACAGACAACAGTATATACACACAAACACACACAAACAGACATGCACACACCTAAAGAGATTCATTTTAATGAGTTAACTCATACAACAGTAGGGGGTGGAAATTTGAGATCTGTAGGTTTGACTGGCACTGGAAATTCCAGCAAGAGTGATGATGCAGTCTTGAGTCCCAAATCAGTAGGGCAGGACAGCCATCTGGAAACTCAGAGAGGAATAGGTGGTACAGTCTTGAGATAAAATTTCTTATTTTTGCTGGAACCCTCAGATCTTTATTTTTAAGGCTCCAACTGATTGAATGAAGCCTGCCAACATTATGGATGGTAGTTTCCTTTATTTAAAATTAACCACCATAGATGCTAAACCCATCTACAAAGTAGCTCCACAGCAAAAATTAGGCCATAGGAACAAATATCTGGACACCATACCATGTCCAGTTTACATATAAAATTCACCATCTCAATAGCTATCACTAAAAGATGTCCATATTATTTTACATGAGTTTTACCTCCTTTTTTTTTTTAATTTGCATATGGGCAGGAGGCACCAGGGATCGAACTCCAGACCTCCAGCACGGCAGGTCGGAGCTCTGCCTGCTGAGCCACGGCAGCCACCCACTTTTACCTCCTTTTAAGGTGAAATTTTAAAATAGAAATTAATCATACATCTTCTAAGTAATTGGCAGAGTTTCATTTATATGCAACATAATTTAAATTTTCAGTTAATTCATAACACCATATCAATATTGTGCTTATGGTAAAAACAGAGGTGTGATTTTCCCAACTAAAACCAGAAATGTATGAACATGAAGATTCTGAAAAATTTAGAAACCTGTCAGAACTATATAACATAACTGAAAGTTCTTTTTATGACTTATCACAAGTACATTGTAAAAAAGTCAAAGCAAATTATATCACTAATGGTTAAAGGATAAATTTAAATTTTGGTAAGTTTTACGAAGTTTGAAATAATGAAAACAACAATTCTCTTTACTAGAGACCCTCAGAGCTGAGACTACATGTAAACAGCTTACCCAAGGGACATTCTTACATGTCATTTCCCCTTGTAAATGTTTATATGTAATATAATTCATAAATTCAGTAGAACTTGAACTATACTAAATAAACAAGAGATCTCAACATTTTTAAACCTACTTAGCTATGCAGTTAGGTATTGAATAAACTCTAATGGGGATGCATAGAAGTAACAGCAAGGCCAATGTTTCTAAATGAATACTCCATCAAAAATATAAGCTGTGTTAGATTATTGTTGCATTTACTTTTCTAATTGACTTTTGGGTAAGAATATCTGGATCATTGAGAGAAAAGTACTTTGTACTTTGATCCTATAACTGGAAGCAAAAGTTTAACACTGTTGTACTCAGTCAAAGGAAAACTTGGTTATGATATTTGTAAGAATCATGGAAATACAGAATTTCTTAATCACAGTCATATCACATGCATCCCTGTAAAGAAATGTCTATCTTATGTATTTCAAAGGACCATCTCAGCATAATGAAAGATATACATTTCTTTGTCTTAGACTATCCTTTACAAGTGTACTGAGTTGTTATATAACATTATGCTTCCATTTTGCTCCCATATTATCTTTAATTTCAATTATATTTGTAACTTTTTAACTCCCACAGGCTCCTTGTCATCAGTATTTAAATATCTTGGGTCACTCAAAACAAACAAGCTAAGGCATCTATAGTCAGAACAAGCCTTCCTTCACCTACTGTTTTCCCTGGAATTTCAGCCAAGCTTCCTAGGTTCCCTGCTAGCTTTCCCAGCTTCTTCAGCTCAAGTTATCTCAACTCTTTACAAACTGGTTTCCATTCCACATCGATAAAATTGCTCTGGCTACCTTTAACAACAACCTCCTGTTTGCATAATTGTAGTATTTAGGATCAAATGTCACCTGTGCCAGGTGATAGTGCTCAGTTGTTCTGTTGCTGTGGACTTAAATCATCAGCACGTGATTTAAGAGGACAAGCGCTAAGTAGAGGTTTAGAATTACTATTTGGCGAGGGTGTGTTTATTGGTTTTCTTTCTCTTGAGAACTAATTATCTAAAATTGAGAGTGTTGATGGACTGTGGATTTGGGCACTACACATGACCCCTGATAAATGCAGGTGACAGAAGGATGCACTGACTGAGAAATAGATTGGTGAGTGATGGCATGTACATAGGAACAAATGCTGTACTGCTACAAAAAAAAAAAAAAAAAGAATCAAGTTTCCTTTTCTGAAGCAAAGTCCCTTGAGGGGTGGGAGAAAAAATATGGAACTGTTAAACTTTACCATCAGTAAATCTCCTGGTACTGTGTCAAATTTTAGAGACACCCAAATCAATAGGCCATGCCTTTGATCTTGAGACTTACTCTTGTGAAGCTTATGTAGGTAGTGGAGAAGCTTAGCCTACCTATAGGTATGCCTAAGAGTTAGTTCTGGAGAACCTCTTTTGCTGCTCAGATGTGGTCTCACTCTCTTTAAGCCCAGCTCTGCAAGTGAAATCATTGTCCTCCCCCCTACATGGGACATAACAACAAGGGGTGGAATTCTCCCTGGTGACGTGCAAGATGACTCTCAGGAGTGAATCTGGCCCTGGCATTGTGGGATGAACAATTCCTTCCTCACCAAAAGGGGGAAAAGAAGTGTAACTAATAAAGTTTCAGTGGCTGAGAGAGTTCAAATAAAATAGAGAGGCTACTCTGGAGATTGTTCTCATTCAAACTTCAGTTAGACCTTGGTACCTATCATAATCTGCCAAACACCAACCAGGACCATTCCAACCAATCCTAAAGAACACCTAGGGCAATATATAAGATTCCACAAGGGTTTCATGCATTAATGTAAGTTTCCAGGATCCTACAACCTCCAGGTGGGTTACTGGACCACATAAATTCTGAAACCTAGAAGGCCCAGCCTCTCCAAAACATCAGATAGTTCCTTCTCACTTACCCCATATTAGTGACAGACTCTTCCAACAGA
>PVIY010040587.1:0-22288 GCA_004026745.1 Myrmecophaga tridactyla
CGACCCAGAGCTCGGAAAGCGCCGGGCTTAAGTACGTTCAGGGAAGGGGCGGAGTTTTGGGCTCACATGTCAGGAGGTGACAGCCAATCATACAAGCTAGGAGGCCGTCGCTAAGCTTCAGACAGGTGTAGAGCTATAATTAGAGAAGGGAGGAGAAAAACAGGAAGGGTTGTGGGTTTGTGACGAGCTACGGAAGTGGGCGGTCTACAACAAGAGGGGAAGGGGGGTAGACATAGAGAAGGATAAAAAGAATCTTTAAGTATGGCTAGGCTCCAGTCCCTGAGAAATATGCCACAGTTAAATAAGTCAGTGATAGTTCCCTAGCGCTTTTTCTACAACAAATATCAGAAGCATACTGACTCTTTGGGGCACCGTTAAGATCAGAATGTGAGAGCCAATGAAATACAGTTGTTTGGTTTCATACTTGCATTGAATATCGGCATCTGCCCTCATGCTTGCACCTACCAAATCTGTTGTGCTTATTTACCCTGGCATGGCTCCCTACTTCCACCCATCAGTCTTTGGTTCTCTGTACTCTGGGATTTTGGCAGGAAACAGGGAATCAGAACATTGTTGTTCAGGCATAACTCATCTTAGCCTATTACGGTGGGGGGTCTCTATTTCACAGACCCCTAGACTGGTTTCCAGACTTCCTGATATTTCTGTTTTTCGGTAGACTAAATTCTTGCTACTCAAGTGTACTCCACAGACTATTAGTTTCAGCACCACCTGGAAATTTGTTAGAAATGCTGAATTTCAGGTCCCACCCCAGGACTATTAAATCAGAATCTGCATTTTAGTAAGGTTCCTGGGTGTGCATGTTCATTTGAGAAACACTGATCTAAATGTTTTTTGCTTTTGTTCTTTTTACCTTCATCTCTGCTGGAATCTGTGGTACCTGATTTCAAATGTAGTTTCTGATCTACTGCCTAAACTTTACCTGGCACATGGGATCTGTTGGTCCCTGCTTATCGACCCAATTTCCCAAATACATGTCTGCCCAGACTTCTGTTATTTGTGTGTTCCTCAGATTTTCTATTCCTCATTTCTTTCTCTGTCTCCTCCATGATCTGCTTCTACTCATCTCTTCAGAACTAAAATAAGGACATTAATATAATGATACTATATAACTAGTTCCTTACAGAAAATATAGCAAAGGAAAGATCTGTAAACAAAGGAGCCAATCAGCCCATGAAGAAATCTATATTAATTCTTCAGACCTAATATTTTAGCTGTTTTCATTATGATGATAGGTAATCAAATCAGCAGTTCATAGCATTATGCATGAAAAATAGGATATGATCGTGATTATTATTTTCTCATTATGTTAAGCAAAAAGACAAATACTTATCTGTCACTCTTAAGTGGGCAATGATTAATGAATGCCTTTGGTTGCCTTTTTCAGAAGAGGTCAATTGGTTGTATCCTTGTTTTCACTTCTAGGATTTCTATGGAGTGTGGGATGTTTATTCAATTTAAGTATTAGTCATCCATGGGGATTTCCTGTGAATTAACTTTTACAAGTATAATCTCAAAGAAGAGCATAGAGGTGTGTTTATAGATATTATCCACACTCCTTTCTCTGTAAAGTGTGCTTTGCAAGTGCTACTGCAAGCCCTCTAAGAATACCAATATCAAGTAGAGCCTAAAAAAAGAAAACATTTTTCTTTGTAGAGTTAAAAAAAAATTTTACCTACTAAGTTAAGAAAACTGCACAGGCCTAGGTATAGAGGAAAATCAAAATGCAGAGTAATTTTAAAATTATGATTTAGCAATTTGTAATTTAAATGATAGAATCATAAGAAATAAGGAATTGTTCATTTATGCACAAATTATGACATTTGCATAACTGTTACTGCTATATTCCTTTAGTGAGTTATTTTTCATAGACATGTATCGAATAGTGAACATAAAACCTCTGTCAAATAACTTCTCCATGTCTTACTAATCTTATTGATTCTGCAAAGGTTCATTTGGAAAGATCCAACTCTCCTAAGTAGAGTCTGGGGAGCAGTAGCACACAAAATTAAAGTTCTAGGGAAATCCCTGGAACACTTGGTAACATTTTGAAAGCAGCCTTTATCCTAAGTTGATCTCAGAGGGTGAGTTAAAACAAGAAGGAACACATGCTTATTTTTCTGGGAGATTGAATTCAAGATATTATTGAACCATGCTCTAAGACTCCAAGACAGAGGTGTCACATAGTGACCAAATGTTTTCAGTATATTTATGCTTCCAGTTTTGTTTTCTTTCCCATCTCTGATGATTCTTAGCATTAAATTAGTTGTGTAGCAGTCTATATTGAATTTTGGAAATTGATAGACTATTCACTTAAGTGTAGAGATATTGCTTCTGATTGTGCCATGTAGATTTGCCACTGAGTCAGAAATTAATTTTTAAGCCTTTTTTAGGGATAACTTGAGGCCTGGAGTTATTAAAAGGTGGTGGAAGAGGTTTCACACTTGACAAAAAGGTCAGGGGAAAGGGCCATCTTTAACATTGAATAATATTTAAATCACACGCATGCCTAATAAGTGAGTGCTGTCAAAGTGTTTCACATTTGATAGAAATAGACATTAAGCAGATACGATATAACACAGTATTTTCCCTGGTCTAATTCCTTTCTCTTTGGTGTAATCTTGCTTGATTTATACTCTGATCCTTTATTTGCATACTTTTTTTGTACCTTTGGACATCATCCTATCTAAATTTAACCTATTTTTTTGAGGCCCAGCACAAAGTATTGGTACTTCATGACAATGCCCTACTTCTTTCACAAGGTCAACTCTGTTTGAGTTAGTCCTCTGAGTAATCACAATGTCCTGTACTTTTAGAGCTAGAGGTCACTGCAAGGCTAACCTAAGGCCAGCACACTCATTTTGCAGTTGAGAGAGCAGAAGCCCCAAAAGATCACAAAATCCATGGCCCAGCTAGGGCTAAGAGTCACAATTTGTTTCACAACATATTTTTAAATGGTTCTTTTTAATGCTTTTTTAAAAAATGCTTCTTTTAAAAATAACTTTTATAGCTATATTGCTTAGCACACACACACACACATATATAGTGCTTTGCATTATTTGCCAATCTAAAAATGTGCTTTTATCTTCTCTCGAAAGCTAGGCTGTAAGCTTCTTGAAGGTAAGAAAACTGTCTTCCTCTATCTTTGCATAAGAATTAGCACAGAGCTTACCGCATAGTACATTTAACAGTGTCTGCAATACAGAGAAGTCCTGTATGTTAGTTAGCAGTTATATGTATAATGCTGTGTATAACAACCTCCTCCAAAATACTGTGGCTTAAAGCAGTGGTCATTTGTTATCACTTATCTAAATGCGGTTGGTTGTGAATTGGCTGCGTTAGATTGGCCTGGCTGGCTCTGCATTAAGCCATGGGTCCAGCTGGGCTTGGGATCTTGCTGGGGGTTGGGTCAGATCCACTCCAGGTGTGCTCATAGGGGCTTTTCAAGGGAAGCTCTTCTCACGTGATAGAAGAAGTGCAAGAAGTGAGCTCAGCTGCTCATATACAGTTCCAATGTCATTTTGCATCATTTCTGCTAACTCCCCATTGGTCAAAGCAAGCTGTATGACTGAGGCAAAAGTGAAAGAGTGGGAAGTGCCATTGATACATCATGAGGCCAAAGCAAGCCCATGAGTGGGGGAAGGGGGAAGCACATACTGAGCAATAGTCTGCCAGAATCACGGCCCTATACCTAAAGGCATTCCTGCTGTTGTTAAGCCTCTCTCCATCCTTGCTAGATCTTGAGAAAGGTATAGGTTCAGAGTTGAAACATCACCCCATTGCCGGTTATTAACCTACTTCCTTGGGTGAGCTCAAAGCACTCCTGTTGCCTAGACTTTGCTATCCCAAAAGATCTGGGAAATGCCTCCTTTCCTTGATCACAGTGGCTTTCTGAGGTCTTGAAGTCAAAGGTCTTTTGGTTGTGAGGAATTAAAATCCACACAGAACTAGCTTAAGCAAAGAGAGAGAGAGAGAGAGAGAGAGAAGAGGAGAGATTTATTAGTAGGGTGACCACAGTCCCAGTTTATGTTTGTTTCCCTGGAGTAATTATTAATAGTGTCCGCTTTCAATGTCAATAACATACCCATTTGAGTGATAAATTATATTCTCCACGTAGGAGGATAGAAGGGTCCCTTAGTGTATGCAAAGGCTTAAGGGAGAGAGTGTGACCAGAACCTGGAAGCAGTCTGGCAATAAGGATACTCTTTATTCTAGAGTCTCCTTATATTCATATAATATGCTGTCATTAAATGGACTGCATGATTTTGAAAGAACCTATGATTTCTATCTGCATTCTTAATGGTTACATTATATTTTTAAAGGCTATAAGTGTTAAAAGCTATAGTTTCTCAAATTAAAAAAATGCGTCTATATATCCCGCACACCCCTCCGTTTCTGCATCTTTAGAAAGTAGATCCCTTTAGGGGAGTGGCTCATTAGTGTCCATCAATTGCCATAACATTTTACTGAGCTGTTATGGAAGGGACAGCCATAAGCACCATCACTCTTTTATAGATGATGAAAACATCAAGAGATTAATGGGCAGGAAAACATAGCAAAGCTCTTTACGTAATAGAAACAGAGGACACAAGGCCCTCTTCTTTAACCAAATGATCTTATTTATATAGATTTCTAAGCACAGCTAAGTCAGCTCTTGGAGCAACCTGAGGTCTTCTTAGTCCTTACCCAAAGGAAATTATGGGAGTTTCAGCAAACAAAGAAATAAAAAGGAGATAAGGGGATTTGGGTTCCTTAAGAAAAAACAAATGAAGAGGAGATAAGAGGCTTTTAGGAAAGATAAACTGGGACTGTCTGGTGAGGTGACCATCTCAACAATAAGAGCCAAGGGGTGGGGGCCTGTGGCCTTAATGCTCAAGGTAAATTCTCCTTGAAGACAAGCACTGAAGATGTGAAAGTATAGATAATTTCAGGAAGGAGTCTGTAAGAGAGGCTTTAAGGTAAGTCTCATTCATGACTTCTGTCCTTCTACAGCAGAAATACTGCTTGCATCAGCAGGTCCATGAAGGAACTGAGGATGAGTGAGGGAACCCTGACTCGTGTATTAGGAAACATCACTATTTCAGCACCGAAGTTCAGAAAGATATCATCAATAAACGATATAGACATATTTTATGCATTTTAACATAATTAGCTTCTTTCCCAAAGAAGATCAAAGTAGGTACTTTTTTTAAAAAAGCAACATATGTATTTGAGTGCATAATTTGAAATATCAGGTTAAATCCAATTGTAAGGAAGACCACCAAAAGATCGGTATAAAGAATTTTCCGAGTGGCAGCTGTTCCTCGTTCTCCCAGCTCACTGTGCACTGACCGTTCTTCAGCTTGGAAATATCTCTGGATACTTCCGAAATCTAACACTGACCTCTGTTCCGAGTCCCTCACTTCCGTTTCAGTCCTTGAGACAGTTAGCAAATGTTGTTCTCACTTCAGATGTAATATTGCTAAAACAGATTATAATTATCATGCTTCTCCACAAAATATCTTTTTTGCACTTGCCAGCTCTCTCGATGTTACTACCATTTTTCTCTGTCTCTCATTTCAAACCTTAGCATCCTTGGTTCCTGCTTATCTTTTAATCACCCTATCCATAGTTGTTAATTTATTGTAAGCCTTGACAAACAAACATACAAACATAGTTGTTAATTAAATTTGTTACTTAGTTTTTCTATGTGACACAGTTTAAGTGCATATTTTTCTTTTCATTCAGATCCTTTCTACTTTTGTTCACACATTCAGGCACAGCTCATCTGTACCCCATAGCAATTTCTTAACCTAGTTCCCTCCCTACAGATATTTCCCCCTTCCCAGTCAATTCCAGGTCACATTAATCTTTCAAAATAACACTTTGTACTTGTCTTCTCTGTTCAAACACCTTCAACATCTCTCTATTATTAACAGAATAAAGTCCAAATTCTTAAGCTGGAAACCAGAAATTTTTATGATCTTAGTTTCCTTTCTCCTTTTTGTCCTTTTAATTCATGGTTTTAGGATCAAAAGTACCAATTAATAATATTCTGTCCTTCAGCCCTGCTGTTTTATAAATGGTTTTCTCTTATTTAAATATCTTACTAAAATAAGGCTTCATAAAGATAATTTGTTTATATTTATTGATTTTTAATTTTAAAATAAGTGCAATTTAGAGATTAAATTTTCAATAATATTGTGAATTTACAAAATGTTTGAAAATTTGACTTGCAGATTGATTTGGTGGAAGTTATATACACTTCACAGGCTTACTATCTTCCTCTTAATTTTGAATTAGAAGAGGAGATGCTATGAATTATTCTTTACTTCTTGTCCCTAGGAAAAAAGGGGACAGATTTAGATTCAAACACACTGTGCCAGTTTGAAAGGCTGTATGTACCCTAGAAAAGCCATGTTTTAATCGTAATCCCATTTCGTAAAGGCAGCTGTTTCTTCTAATCCCTATTCAGTACTGTATGTTTGAAACTGTAATTAGATCATTTCCCTGGAGATGTGACTCAGTCCAGAGTGGTTGTTAAACTGGATTAGGGGGAGACTTGTCTCCACCCATTCGGGTGGGTCTTGATTAGTTTACTGGAATCCTGTAAAAGAGGAAACATTTTGGAGAAAGCTGGAGATCTGAGAGAGGAGAATGTCATAGCCACAAGAAGCAGAGAATCCACCAGCCAGCGACCTTTCGAAATGAAGAAGGAAAATGCCTCCCAGGGAGCTTCATGAAACAGGAAGCCAGGAGAGAAAGCTAGCAGATGACGCCGTGTTCGCCATGTGCCCTTCCAGATGAGAGAGAAACCCTGACTGTTCGCCATGTGCCTTCTCACTTGAGAGAGAAAAAACCCTGAACTTCATTGGCCTTCTTGAACCTAGGTATCTCTCCCTGGATGCCTTAGATTGGACATTTCTACAGGCTTGTTTTAATTGGGACATTTTCTCGGCCTTAGAACTGTAAACTAGCAATTTAGTAAATTCCCCTTTTTAAAAGCCATTCCTTTCCTGGTATATTGCATTCCAGCTGCTAGCAAACTAGAACACACACCGAGTTGAGATGTGTGTTCATAGACTCCCCCATGGAGATAGAGAACTCTATTTTCAGTGAGAGGTCTGGACAGTGGCTATAAATTAATTATAAGATTAGTGGCAATGGTTGAAACAGTGGGAATAGATGAGCTTGTCAAGGGAAGAAGTATAAATTAAGTAGAAGAGAGGGCTGAGAACTAGTCAGAAAAATCCTTTGCTCCTGAATCTAGCTTCATTAACTAATGAATTATATTAATTTATAGCTGTATGTCTATCTCTTTGTGAGTTTTTGTTGTTCATCCGTCTTGCCTACGTCTTCAGTGCTTGCTGATTTCTCAGGTGGAGAGGATCATCCTCATTCTCACCTCCAGAATCTACACCTACTTGATTTCTGTTTGCTTTTTGGATTCTGACCACATCATTTTCATGATCCTTTGCATGTCGTATTCATTCCCTGATCAGAGTTTCTCATATGCTGTTCACGAGAGGTACTTGATACAGTCACAAGTTACAGATAAGAAGAAAAAAATCAGCTAGTGAAAGATGTAAAGTGATTATAGAAAACATGGGAACTGGGTGGTACAACGGTGGCTCAGTGGCAAGAATTCTTGCCTGCCAAGCTGGAGACCCAGGTTCGATCCCTGGAGCCTGCCCATGCCAAAAAAAAAGGAATGAAAATTATGAGGTAGCATGGAAGGCAAGGCAAAAGGGAGAAGACAATTTAAAAGCTCTTGGGGGTTTATCATCTCAGCTGTCATACTGATGTTGTAATAGTGCTAGAAAATGATAGGAACAGAATAGGGACTTTTATTACTTTTGGGGGTCTTCACAAATTCACATAAAAATTCATACCTCAGTGCTGGAAAAGTTATTACCCAATAAGATCTGTCCATTATGGACAGGGTAGCTCTTATGGCATTGCAATTTATTGAGCTTATTTTCTCAGGACTGCTGAAAACATTTGCGTTTGACCAAGCCAAGGAATACGTTTTTGACGATTGCAGTTGTGATGGTATCTGGAGGGTTTCTTCTGGCTTCCTCCTCATTAATTTGATATTAAGAACCCTCTAAGGTCAGAACTAGCCACACTCTATATTAACGGGAAGGCATCTCATTAAATTCTCTTTTGAATGCTCTTCAATAACTTGAAATGGTTTACCATGGTAAACGAGATCTATGAATTACATTTAACTTTTAAAAATTGTGGAAGGCATTACAAATGATGCCTAGCTCATGGTATGGTGATTGAATGGAAAAAGCAAAAAATCTATCCTGTTTCCATGATCAATATCAAATAGATTAAGGATTTAGTTATTCTTGAATGGCTCCAGGTAACATAAGTATAGATTTTGCACCTGTTTCTAAGAGTGCTATACTGGTGATCAGGTGTGTTTTCACACCATTATTTTCAACTCTTCCTTGGATGTTTTATCCTTTTGTTAGTCTATTCTCTGCCCTTCAAAACACAGTAAATTGCTTTTTCTTTTCAGCTGTCCTGGTAATAACTATCATTTCAAGTCTGCAGAGGTGACTTAATAACAGTTAAATCTGACAATCCTATAATCCACTGGCTTCACACCCCACCTGTGAGCTATCTGGACCAATCATCTGCTCTTAATACTGACGACTGTTTTGTGTCTGATTGTGCAGATCATGTAAATTGCCAACAAAATTCTAGTACTTTGAGTTGTAGGGCATTAATTCCTGAAAAGCAAACATGTTCAACAGAGTGTTTGATTTGACCATGGTCAATTTTTATACTTGGTTTTGATAATGATGTTATTGTCAAATAAATTCCCACGAAGGTCAGACGCTGTCATGGGCTAAGGAGGAGATGAGCTGAGCTCTCTCTTATTTCTCTCTTTCTGTCCCGTCCATACTTAGTGGCATCGTCATGATTACTGTAATGATTGAGACCTATGGATTTGCACAATATGTGGGAACTTTTGCCCAGCATTTAAACACTAGCTTTTAGTTATTTTCATTGTACATTACACGGAGATTAAAAGTACCTTCTGGCCCCCAGCTTTGACATACCCTTTCAATCCCAGAATTTAAAAAATAGCTCCTGAAATTTATAAAAAAAAAGTATGCAGAGAACTATTGAGTGGTTAGAGTTTTTGACTAGGATGAAATAAATGCCTCTTTCCCAATAAAGAAAGAAGCAAAGCAAGCAAAAGCACAATCTGTATCATTGCAAATATGACTCAGAAAAATAAATCAATACTGGCACCAAACTTTGTTTTTACACACTGTGAAATAAGATGGCTATAATGTTTCAACAAACTAAGGGAGGGCATACTAGTAACTTCTTGAGGACCCTGCCAAAAGTTTTGGAGAGTGATGTTCTAAAAAGGAGAGCAAATTAATTCACAAAGGGTTGTAAACAGGGCACAAATAAGCTGAAAGGTAAGTCTCAGCAATTCATCTTTGTCATTTAACAGCTAAATCCACTGACTTTTTTCAATGATCTCTTACCTATTACCTCCTTTTCCTCCTTCCTTCCAACAATTTTTCTCCCTATAGGTCTCTTGATCTCTGCTTGACTGTTTCTTTTTCTCTCATCTCTTCCCATTGAAATACATGCTTTATAATTACTGAGTTTAGAGTTTTATGCATTTTTTTTAGTTTGAAAGATGAATGGAACTTCTAATAGTTCTCTTTCTGCAAAAAACTCACATTACCTTTAATTTTTTTCAGTAGAAGGAATAAATAGACATAACAACAATGCATAAAATATGAAGAGACAGAAAAATGTGTAAAATATGAAGAGACAGAAGGAACAAAGCCGAGGAGGATGGTTAAAAGGACAGAAACAAAAAGGATATAGAATGAAGGACAGAAGGATGACAGATGTGATGAAGAGATGTTATGAAAAAATAGGCTAATAAGATAGAGGTTCAGGTTCAAATTTAGTATATTTAGCTCAATCATGTACATCAACTTTTAAATCTTCCTGATTTACCACTTTTTATGCTATCTGTAATGATTTAAAATGCAGTGTTGTGTAAAAAGAAGCACCTTTAATTGAAGTCTCTTAATTATTTACACCTTTGGTTATTTAAACCAATATTTAGAAGTGTTGAAACATAAATTAAACTTTTTCTCCTAGTTTAACTCATTCTTAAGTTAGTGTATTGAAAACAGAGCTCTTGGAGTTTATAGTCAAGTGAAGTTTCTATAATACAAGAACCATTTTTATAATCTTCTTTACATTAAAAGAATTCTCTTTTAATATGAAGTAGCAGAATTTCAAAATACTGAGCCCTTTCCCTCTTGCAAAATCTCTACCTAACTTGTTTTAAATAGCTTTAAGGCACAATTGAAATAAAAAAAAAACATATGTATTTAAAATGTACTATGTGATAAGTTTTTATATGAATATTCCTATGTAATTCACACTCACAATCAAATTAATGAACCTATCTATCCACCACCAGAAGTTTCCTTAAACCTCTTGGTAATCTTTCCCTCCTACCATTCCCTTCCTCCTCCAATACCTCTATGGTCTCTGAGGCAGACCTGATCATTATACATTAATTTGCATTTGCTAAAATTTTATATACATGGAAGCAAACAATACATACTACTTTTTTTTGGCATGGGCAGGCACCAGGAATCGAACCTGGATCTCCAGCACGGTGGGCAAGAACTCTGCCTGCTGAGCCACCGTGGCCCACCCAAACATTTTTGCTTTTTATTTAGGACTTCAATTTCTTTCAGCAATGTTTTATGGTTTTTAGTGTATGGGTCTTTCAGATGATAACAGATTTACATAAGTATTTCATATTTATGTTGCTACTACTGTAAAAGGATTTACAGTATTAATTATAATCTTTCTTTTTCTGATTTCTTGTAATTGAAATACATTGATTTTTATAGATTAATCTTATATCTTGCACTTTGATAATATTCTTGTGGCTTTTTAAATCCAGCTTCTGTCCAATTTTTACATAGGTGATCACATCATCTATGAATAAAACAGATTGACTTCTTTGTTTCAATAGGAATGCCTTTCTTTTTCTTTCTTTCTTTCTTTCTTTCTTTCTTTCTTTCTTTCTTTCTTTCTTTCTTTCTTTCTTTCTTTCTTTCTTTCTTTCTTTCTTTCTTTCTTTCTTTCTTTCTTTCTTTCTTTCTTTCGTTCTTTCGTTCTTTCTTTCTTTGGTAATTGCACTAGCTAAAAATTCTAGTACAATGCTTAATTTAATTGAAAAGAGTGGACAGCCTTTTCTTGTTTCTGAGCTCAGGGAGGATGTATTTCATTTCTTACTATTATGTATACTGTTAGCTGTCGTTATTTTTGTAGGTGCCTTATCAAGATGAGAAAAACCCATATAAAAATGTCCTGTATATTTGGAGGACATTTCTTGTAGGTGCCATATAGTTGTGTCTTATGTTTTTATCCAGTTTGGCAATCTCTGCCTTTCACTTGAAGTACTTAGAACATTTACATTTAATGTGGTTATTGTTATGGCTAGACCTAACTCTATTTTCTTACTAGTTGTTTTTACTTGTCCATCTGTCCTTTTTTGTCCTCTTTGTTCTTTTTCTTCCCTATTTTGGATTAAGCGGGTATTTTTTATTATTCCATTTCATCTCTTTTCTTGGATTATCACCCATAACTCATTATTCTGCTATTCTGGTAGTTGCTATAGGGTTTAGAGTATACATCTTTAACTTTCACAATCTGCTTCCAAATGTCATTATACCATTTTATGTGTAGTATAAGGAATATACAGTAGTATTAAGTATATTTCTCACATACAATATTGTTGTCATGCACATTATATTATATGCTACTTCCATATATTATAAACCCCATACTATATTGTTATTTTTATAACAATTATCTTTCTCAGGGATTTAAGTAATAAAAGAAAAAGTTTTCGTATTACCCACTTAGTTTTAAAAATACTTCAGTTTTAAAAAGTATTTTTCCTGATATAATTATAAGTTGACAGTTTAGCTTTCTTTCAATAAATGGTCCTTCAGTGTCTTATTATTCTCATTGTTTCCAACTAGAAACTTGCTGTCATCCTTATCTTTTTTCCTTTGTACATAATATGGCTTTTTCCTCTGTCGACTTTTAAGATTTTCTCTGAATCAGTTGATTTGTGCAATTGAATTTGATATGCATGGATGTTGTTTTATTTGTACAATTGAATTTGATATGCATGGATGTTGTTTTATTCATTTTTGTTGTGCTTTTGGTTCATGGATGTTCTTGAATTTATGGGTTTATAATTTTCATTAAATTTGGAAACACTTGGCCATAATTTATTCAGATTTTTAATTCAACAGATATGTTTGTGGACTTCATTATGTTTGGCTCCTTGAAGTTGTGCCAGAGTAATTATTTCTCTATTCATTTTAAGATTATCTCTCTCTGTTCTTCATTTTGTATCATATCTATTGCTATATTTTCAAGTTCACTTAACTTTTCTGCAATGTTTTATCTTCTATTAATCCTAATCATGTATCTTTCACTTCATACATTGTACTTTGCATCTCTACATGTTTTATTTGGATGCTGTTTTATATCTTTTGTGTCTGAACTTAATCTTTTGAACAGATGGGAAACAGAATGACCATTTTAATGCCATTGTCTGTTAATTCTAACTTCTTTTTCAGTTAATTGACAGTTTAAATGGATTGATTTTTTTCCTCATTATGGCTTTTTTTTTCCCACTGCTTTTTTGCACGCTTGGTCATGTTTGACTGGATGTCAGAAATTGTGTATTTTACCTTGTTTGGTGATGGCTATTTTTGTATTCCTAGAAATATTCTTGAGCATTGTTATGAGAATAGGTTTATCCTTTCAAGTCTTGCTCTTATGATTTCTTCAGTGGGACTGGAGCATTCTACAGGGAACTGCATCACAGTTAGGCCTAATTATTTCCCACTCTTGAGGCAGAAACTTCTGTGTACTCTACCCAATGCTACCTGATTCTTGAGGTTTTCCAATCTGACTGATGAGTGAGCACTACTCTCAGGTCTGTGTAATTCTTTTTCCAGTCTCATGTGTTTGCTGTTATGCAAGTTGCTGATCAGTAGTTGCCGAATATTTGAGAGGGGCCCTCACCATATTTCTGGGATTCTCTTTTTGTGCAGCTTTCTTTTTAATGATACTTTGTTTGTAGACCGCTTGTTACATTGTTCTCCCTGGACTGTCATTCCCAACTCTCCAACACAAGGAATCTACAGATTCCCACCGAGGTTTCACATTCCAGCACCCAATTTGGAAACTTTTTCAAAGCGATGTATTGGAGCAACCACATGGCTCACCTCTTCAGGGATCACTGCCCTTCACTGCCTGGTATACAGTGTCTTGCAGACTTTGTTTCATATACTTTTTGTATGTTTTTTCCCCGATAGGAGGATAAATCCAGTCTTCTCTACTGCATCTTCATGAAACTGGAAGTCCTTAGAAGCAGCATCATTTTATATTGTCAGCAAGCACATAATGTTACATTCCAGATTTCCTGAATAACTGAATGTTAAGAGAAACAAACCTGTACGTGACATTTGATATAAATACCTCACTCAGACCTCATAACTGACAAATACAAAAACTTTCAAAATATATATAATCTGCCACTAGTTTTAAAGTACAAGTGATCTATCATTAATTAAAAATAAGGCTAAGCAAATGACTTTAAAATTCATATTTGAAACTCATTAAATGATTTTAATATTTATTATGGGAAAAGAAGGGAGAAAAAAGTACTATTTATGCATATCTTTTGTGCATTCATTTTCTCAACTTTCACAATCACTTTGCATGGGTTTGATAAAGACAAAGCAATGGGCCATTCCTGGGGAAGTGGTAAGAGTACATACAACATAGGGGAACTGAGATCACTGACCACGTCATATGTTTGCTTGGTGACACAGTTCTCCTTGGGTATCTTGTACTTCTACATGTATTGCTGAGTATGTCAAAACTACAAAGTTCTAAATACTCTTACTTTATTCATTTCTCAGGATTTCTTTATGCAGCTGATAACCTTGAGAGATGAAATCGCCTCTCTCTCTCTGACAAAGCGCTTGCTTACTGCTTGTTTTATTAGCAGTGGGTTCCCCAAGCTCAGCATCCTTAGTTGCAATGCAGTCACTGTATGTGTGGCATCCATCTAGGTCATGCAGTGTTACCTCTATGGGATTTGGGGTAAGGAAACTGATACCAATATTATGATATCCACGCTCCTTGCTATACTGAGAGTAATTAAGTCCTTCACATATGACCCAAGGGATTTGTGTCTTCCGCTCATATCCATGAAACAGTTACAGGTTAACTTATTATCTTGTAAGTAGGGTAAAATCATATCCCAGTCCCAACAGTGTTTTTTCAAAGTCTCTGGCTTTCATTCTGGTATTAATTCTCTTTAGTTATATAAAAAAGATATATCTTCACCTTGTAATTAAAGAGTCAAAGACGTTTTCAAAGATTTTTTTCCTATTTAATTGTGGCACAGTTGAATCATAATGAAAAATATGGATTGATTCTGTATATAACGATGACCTATATTCTAGCCCATTGACATTGTGTCGCTTAGTAACCCTTGCAAAGTAGATTAATTAAATTGAACTTACTCTGAGTATTAATCAAATTTCTTGTTTCTGGATTTGCATATTTGGATATGGGGCCTCTTCATGGTATGTGGTATAAAATTATATGCACTCAGAAGGAATAGGATTAAGAAAGAAAAATAAAATATAATTAATAGAAGTATGATGCAGAACTGTAATCTCTCCTTTTTCCTTCTGAATGTTTTTCTTTCCCATTGTTCTGTTTTAGACTGTGCAAAGTTTCCTTTTTAAAACAATAGTTTATTGAGAAATCTTCACGCACATACAGGCTGTACATGGTGTACAATCATTGGCTCCCAATCTCACCCCATAGTTGTGTATTCATAACCATGATAATTTTTAGAACATTTGCATCACTCCAGAAAAAGAAATAAAAAAGAAAAAAGGAAAAAAATCTCATACATCCCATACACCTTACTCCTTCCTCTCATTAACCACTAGTGTTTCAATTTTTTACCCTTTATCCACCCCCCGTTATTTATTTATTTTTTACCCTTATTTCCTTATCATCTGTCCATACCCCATCAGACACAAGGTTTTCACAATTACATGGTCATACTGTAAAAGCTAAATAGTTGTACAATCATCTTCAAGAATCAAGGCTACTGGAACACAGCTCAACAGTTTCAGGTACTCCCCTCCAGCCACTCCAATACACCATAAACTAAAAAGGGATATCTGTGTAATGCATAAGAATAACCTCCAGGATAACCTCTTGACTTTGGTTTGCAATCTTTCAGCCAATGAAACTTTATTTTCTCTCATTTCTCTCTTCCCCCTTTTGGTTAAGAAGTCTTTCTCAATCCCATGATGCTGAGTCATTCTAGGAGTCCTGTCCCACATTGCCAGGGAGATTTACACCCCTGGGAGTCATGTCCTACATAGTGGGGAGGGCAGGGAGTTTATCTGCCAAGTTGGCTTAGAGAGAGTAGCCACATCTGAGCAACAAAAGAGGTGCTCTGGGGATGACTCTTAGGCATAGTTATCAGTGGGCTTAGCTTCTCCTTTGCAGAAATAAGTTTCATAGGGGTGAACACCAAGATTGAGGGTTTAGCCCATTGAATTGTTTGTCCCCACTACTTGTGAGAATATCAGGAATTCCCCAAATGGGAATTTGAATATTTCCTCCTTTCTCCCTAGTTCTCCATGGGGACTTTGCAAATACTTTTTTTTTCTCTGTCGAAATTACCCTGGGATATATCGCAGCATCATACTAAACTGTACAAACCAACAGGCTCTCGTGCCCTATTCAAGATTCCATGTAATTATGGTGTTGAAATAAACTGGTCATACAAGTCAAATTAGATAACTCACTACCCAAAATATAGACTTTGCACTAAATAGACATCTTTCCCTTTGGTTTTACACAGATGTTGAAGTATTAAAATATGGACCATATCATCCTCAACCCTGTATTCTGATTGATCTTGGTCCTACCCAGATCAGCTTCATTCATATCTCTGGTTGAAATCTGATCACCTTTTCAACTTTTTAAATAGCTGCTGTGTGAGGTAATGCTGACTTCCATAGCTTCAGTCTAACTCTGAGGCTCAGGTGTCACACACATGCCCGAAGTTTCAGGGAACAAATGAGTTATGCTCAAATAGCTCAGTATCTCAGAATTTAGAAATAATAGTTACAACTCCTGAATATATGTGACTGCTAAAAGAGCTTACAATCTAGGATGCTTTACATTAGGCCCCAAACTGATGACCTATGCTCTTGACTTCAATTCTCCGAGTTTGTACATTATACTTAGTCCATATGAGTGAGCCAGGATAATATTTGTCTTTTTGTTTCTGCCATTTCCTTCAACATATTGTCCTTAAGTTTCATTCACTTCGTTGCACTCTCACTGGTTTTTAAAAGTATTTTATATCCTCCACCAAATCACTTTTATCATTTCTGTACTGATAACTTTTATTTTATTTATTTATTTACTTATTTTGCAAGGTCAGGCTCCGGGAATTGAAGCCAGGTCTCTGGCATGGCAGGCAAGAATTTTGCCACTGAGCCATTGTTGCACCACCCAGTACTGAGAACTTTTAAAATTACATAGGCATTTACTTTTGGTTAAATGCTAGGTGTTTTTATGTTATTTTTCTCTCTACCTAAATATAGAGACTTGGCAGTTGCCATTATCTTTTCTCATTGGACATTTGATAACTCTTTAGGGGAGTCTTTCATTTGCTTTGATATTTTGATCTTCTGTTACAAGTTATAACTAGTTCTTGGGTCTTTTGGTCCAGCAAGGCTTGAAATTAGTTTTCAACTTTCAATCAGTTTTGTTGAGATAACTATTGCTCATTTTCTCAAGTCTCTATAATTTAAGAACACTGGAGAAATTTATACTGAATTAGAATGTCATTATAAATTTAGGAAGTACATTATGTTCCTAAAAATTTTTGAGGAAGCGTGTATTTTAGAAATAAGGAAGATGAAAGAAATACTAGTGACTATCTTATTACTAGGAAAGATCATGACTGTTTGCATTTGGTACACACATTTTATCAGATACTCCTAAAAAGCCAATGGCTATGCTGCTTTAGATCCTAAGACTGGAATCTTTTGATTCATTTACAGTTTGTGTCATTTATTCTAAATTATCAGGTTTTATTTGGTCAAATAAAAATAACTATGAATTAGCTAATTCCAAAGGTATCTTTTCTCTGCTGTGCTTCTTTATCCAAAACTGAAAATACCATCCTTCTGTAGTTTGGTCATGCGAAGTTCCACAGGCTCCATGATAATTTCAAATGTATTTTGGAGACTGCATTTAAGATTCTGTTTTTGACATAATTAGAGTAGAATTGGATATGAAGTCTCCAAATCTTCTGAGCAGTAGAATCAGCATTTGCTTTGCTTAATCACAAAAACCCATTCATACTTGCTGTCTATGATCTCAGAATTTAAATATTTTGGTTTTCCGCTCTTTTTCCCTTTCTCATTGAATAATTAATGCTAATAATTAATAATAGAGATTGCATTAATAACATCCCAAACATATCTCAATTTTGTTTTACCAAGGCTTTAAAAATATTTCTTGAGTTTGTTTCCTCTGTTATACTTAAGTTTTCACTGCCTCCAGCACCTTTGAATGTGAAGACATCAAAGTGATTGACATGTTAAAAAAGACTTATCGGGTGCCATTTTAAATGTAGAGTATTAGTTATTCAGCAAATATAGTTTATTTCCACCTTGGTAGAGTCTACTGAAATATAAAAATATCTAGACTAGATAGTTTAGAACTGTATTAAAATATGAAGACAGTATTTATTAAATAAAAGATTTAAATAATCTTTTTGCTTAGTATGCTGTTTGTAATCACAGGAACTTCATAAAAGGGAGCAAGTCCAAAAGCAGACTTTAAGTCATTTACATAGTGCTCATATGTCACTTTCTTTATTCATTTAAAATCTTGGCACCTGTATCACAAGCTTTCTTTCCACCCAGAGCTCTGCCATTGGCCTGAGGGACTTCGGTATTCACATGGAAGATCAGCTGATATCATGGCCTCTCAATGTGGGGCTCTCTCCATCGCTACTCATCATCTTCCTCTATACTTGAGCCATTGGTTCCCATGAACATATTACCTTCATAGGAGGAGAAAAAGCATTGCTTACAAGCTCACTGATTGAAATATCCAACTTTATCACCACAACCTCTTTTCTCCCTGGTGAACTTGTTCACCTTTCCCTACTGTGGTCATTTTTGAGTCATCTAAACCTTCCATCATCTTTTGCCTTTCTTCTCTTTCTGCTCTTTTCAATACACTAAATCTCCACCTGCCATTTTGCTTTGTCTATCTAGCAAAACCCAACCAAATGTGAATCTTGGACCCACATTTTCTGCACTTGTGTTTGAAAAATAGAGAACTCTTGAAGAATGCAGGATGAAAGACTAATTGGCTGCACAATCCATTTTTGATAACTGGCCTCAAATGGGCTCTCAACACTGCAGTCATATTTCTCAGATCATCTTGTTCTCCCACTATACTGGTGGAAGGCTAGACCTTATGTAAGAGGAGAAACAGATTCTCTATTTTAACAGAGGGTATCGTGTTAGCATGGTTGAAGTAATAAATAAGGTTAGTAAGTGTATTAGTTAGGGTTCTCTAGAGAAACAGAACCAACAGAGAACACTCACAAAATATAAAATTTATAAAAGTGTCTCACGTGACCGCAGGAATGCAGAGTCCAAAATCCATAAGGCAGGCTGTGAAGCCGACAAGTCCGATGGAAGGTCTGGATGAACTCCACAGGAGAGGCTTACCAGCTGAAGCAGGAATAGAGCCTGTCTCTTCTGAATCCTCCTTAAAAGGCTTCCCCCCGTGATTAGATTAAGCATCACTCATTGCAGAAGACACTCCCCTTGGCTAATTACAAATGGAATCAGCTGTGGATGCAGCTGACATTATCATGATCTAATTCTATGAAATGCCCTCATTGCAACAGACAGGCCAGCACTTGCCCAACCAGACAAACAGGCACCATAACTTGGCGAAGTTGACACATGAACTGACCATGACAGTAACGTACCAGAAGGAAGATGAAATGAAAATGGCTTCTAATTTTGTAGGAGGATAACCATCTCATAAATAAGAGATAAACATTAACCAAACCATGGGTAGTTTTATACATCAGTTCAGTCTTCCTGATGAAGAAAGAGCACTCTTTTCTATCTATCTGCCATAAAGTGTCACTTATAGGGGGTGGATTGGGAAATTCTTCATTCAAGGTTGTAGCCTAAAGATTTGCTGAAGTACAGCTTCAAATCACAAAGCAGCCTTTTGACAGTTGAGAATCACTAACTGCAGATAAACTTAGCTCGAATGTTGAAATCCCTGCACCTCTGGGCATCTTCCCTTCCAATTTATCTTTAAGTGATAGCCTTAAAACATCATTTTAATCATATCACTTCCCTTCTATAAATTTATCCTGGGTCCCCCTTGTCTGCTATATCGTGTCACGACAACAAAACCTTGTTTTCAAAGCCTCCGTAATTTGACCTCACTCAACCAATTCAATATAATTTTTTACTATATATACCCTTGTTGTGAATACTTCTGATCCAGTCTATTCCCTGCTTCCTAGTTCTTTCCCCCTGTGTCTCTTCTTTTGTTTATGAATCTATAGTAGTCAACGTGACTTGAAGACTGATCAAGACAAACTGTGAGTTGTAGGTAGAGAGGGAGCTTGTCTACTCGGAACCAACTAATCCATGATCAGAGGCAGATTCAGTCCATGACCTTTAAAATCTGGGAGGGAGGTGTGAGGACTAGTTAAAAGAGAAAATGTGGATATATTAAGAATGGGTTTCCAAAGTTGAATCCCAGGAAGGTCATCAAGATTGGGCACAATAATAATTCAAACTACTAATCATCATATGCGTTCTTCTGTGATCATTCCCTTTGGGCTGGAGGAAGGTACAGTTTTCATTCAGCTGGAGCTCAAATATACCAAATTCTCAACACTAAGTTCAAAATGTTATTCTCCATTTCTTAGTTGTAAGAGAAAAAAATTTTAATGAAGATACGAACTGCTAGGACATCCACAGCTCCTTAACCCACCCACCCCCATTCCTTTACTCCCCAACCCACGCAGACTAAAAACACAGGAACTCTCAAGCTGAACTGAAAGAGTCTTGGTGATGAAATGAAGCATGGAGGACTCAACTCCCTTCTTTCAATCTGAGGAGGGATCTTTTTAGGTAGTAACTCCTATTTGCAGATCCCTGTTCTGTCTGGACCCTGTAAACAACCACACAGAGTTAATGGGGAAACAGGTTAGTGGCAGAATGACTACTGTGAACCCCAGTTCTCCTAAGACATTGGAAAGGTGTGGCAGAAGATTTGAACTTCTGTGCTGCCTGCAAGAAGGACATGGGAGAAAATTATTATTATTATTAATAATATATAATAATTTTGTTGTTCTATTTTATTCAATAACAGAGAGGAAAGACTGAGACTTACTTTGCACAATTACTCTACTTATTTTTGGCTCCATTTATTAAAGTCTAATATATTAAAAATTCTTAATTTTTTACATCTATAAAACCCTTTGAAATGCTAAAGCTCAGTATTTCTTTAATTTTTTTCTTTGTCTTTTTAAGGCGTTGATTTTTCTTTCTGGTGCTATATTTCCATTGCTATGACTCACTTGTGTTTTCTTTTTATATTTTGCCATCTGCCATTTGTAAAATTAGCATGCCTAATTTAAGTTAGTATATATATATATATATTTCTATATTGTTCTCTCTATATATATGGTTCCATATTGATAATCACAACAATCATAATTGGATTACATTCTCAAACCAGGTTTTGGGGGTCTCTTTATCTGGAAAAAAGATGTCTTAATTTGGTTCATAACTAGAACTTGATATAATAGAAAAATGATCCTATCTCAACTCTGATTCTTTGTGAGGTGGTATGATATTGATTTGTTGCTTTGCCCTTGCAATAACTTTGTTTACCCCAATATCTTTGTCTTTCCCATATTGGATTTTGTCCTCTTCTACACCTGCTCTGAAAGGGAAGCCACAGAAGAAATGCAGGAAGAAACAAACTTTGAGATTCTAAAGGCCAAGATCCTGGCATAAATGATTGAATTAAAATAATAATGAATGCCTGGAGGTACAAACTGGACTGAGCAGGATGATGGCAAACCCAAGAAAAATTCGAAGAAAAAGTTTGTTGCTGCTGTGGATTTCTGAGATGAGGCCTCGTGCTCTGCCCCCTAGGACTGAATCTATAGAACCCAGATAGGTTGGGGTTCTAAAGCAGAGGAGACCTGGGCCTTGTGTCCTAGGCAGAGCTCTTGAAAAAATGCTCCTGTTGAGGAGTAAAGACAATAGAGTAAAAATGGTAGCAGGGCATGACTAGCGGGGCTGAACTGGCAGTAAATTTCTTGTGGTCCCAGAGAAGTGTGTGACTTTTTCTCTACTTTTGAGAAAGATGTGGGAGTGCGATGGTGAGAGAGAATTGTAGAAATGAAGGGCTTGTGATCATGGTAAGAGGGGATGGCAGCCGGAAATGGAATGCACTGAATGGCTGAACAGCGCGTGGGAATGGGCATTTGAATGAAGTCGTTTAGAAGATAGAAAATTATCAGGATGACCTAACTGAATAATGGCCAGATGTCTCCTCTACTTTGATACCGAGCTCCAAAATAGTGACCATGAAAACATGTGCCATATTTGGGAGAAAGATTTGGCAGGAAAAATCTTGAATTCAATCAAAAGATTCAATTTAGCTAGAACTAGCTAATACTATGTTTTCCACTCTATGATAAGATGGGGACTTGAAAGAGAAATTGTTTGAGTTAAATAATAATAATTACTTTTGTATAATTGACTATGAAACTTTAAAAGTTGAACCCAGTACATCTTGCAAGAAATAGGTAAAGATCAATGTAAAAATAACCAACCTTCAGGAACAGAACCAGAAGAAAAACATTCATAAAACTCAATCCATCCATGCCCAGGGTTGGACTCCTGAAAGACACAAGTTTTTTAAAAATAACATTAAGGTAAGTCTTTAGTCTGAAACCCTGGACAGATGCCAAGATTTTGTGGCATACCCAAAGTGGCCATTAGACCTGGAATGGGCAGTGGGGCATTTTGTCAAATTTTAACCTCCTTCCACTGATAAAGCAGGTAGT
>PVIY010040588.1:0-22261 GCA_004026745.1 Myrmecophaga tridactyla
TTTCCCTCCCTACCCTTTATTTGTTTGTGTTTTTTCAGACTGTGCAATACTTAGAAAACCTATAGCATCTTCTCATTCCCATGTGGAACAGGATGCCCACATACTGTCTAATTAATAAATGTTCAATTTTTTTCAAACAAGTATGAATCTAGTTGATTGATGCCTTTTTCATAACATAATAAAGTATTTTCTTTACAGATGATTGTAATGCAGAGTATTTTGTTGAGGGGACGTGCTTCTTAACAATACATAGGAATATAACATCCTAATGAGCAGGAAATTGGGGGTAGGGTGGCGTGTGAGATGGGGATGTCACCAGCTCTTTGAAGAATGGTGGACAACAAGCCAGTATGTATAAACAGGATGTGTGATATTTACTTTTGATAGGAGGCATAGCAGGCCCTTAAAGCTTTACTTAAAATTGCGTGGCAAGTTGAATCTTTTCATCAGTCTTTAGCTTGCCACTTAATCCCTGGGTGATCTGCCCTGTATATTTTAAGATGTGGCCAGTGTTGAAAAGAAAGGCCTTGAAGCACCTGGTTATGGTTTAAGTTTTTAGAAGTAAACAACATTCCAGCAATCTCTTAGCATTGCCCTTCTTTCCCATTTGCCCTTTAAAATAACCTTTGCTCAGTGGTACAACTAGTTAGGCTTTTGCTTCACATGTGGCATTATATTGTACAGAGATCACCTTTTAAAACAATTTAAAATATTTACTAAAGAAATAAATGGGGGTTCCGTTTAGGGTGGGTTTGTTTATTTATCATGCAAACATTTTAGAAGCTCACAGTTTGCAGGAGAAATGGTGCCACACACCATTGCAGTTTGTTGGGATGGACAGCTACTTATAAAGCGAGGTGTCCAGAGGGAATTTGTGGTGTTCCCGTCACATGTCACATGCCACAAAACCATTCGTTGTAGTCATGCTTGGTATGAGTTTTCTGTTATAGTCATGTTCTTTCCAACTCTGCTCCAGCTATAAATTGTCTTAAGTTTGAGGAAGCATAGCTTCAGTACTTTTTAAAGAATGTTGAAAATTATTCCCAAGTTTTAGTTTATCTAAACCTTAAACCCTTCTTTAAAAAGTCCCTGTTACAGGGCGGGCCACATTGGCTCACTGGCAGAGTTCTTGCCTATCATGCCAGAGACCTGGGTTCGATTCCCAGTGCCTGCCCATGTCAAAAAAAAAAAAAAAAAAAGTCTCCGTTACAGAAAAAGCTGAACTCAATGACAACCAATAGGTACAAGAAACAATGTAGTGCTCTATCCTGTGAAAAGTGTTGCTTTGTAGGACACATGGGCTTCACATGAGCTGGTCCCACCCCAAAGGGGCATGAAACAATCAACCAAAAAAAACCCCAATAAAATAAAAGGAACAAAATACTAAGAATCATTGCTTGCTCCAGTATTTAGATCAAAGGTCTACATTTCTCTTTGAGTACTGATAAGGGAGGTCAGCAAATCCTGAAAGCCTTCTCTTGTTAAGACAGTTCATTAATCACTCTAGGAAAGGGAGAAAAGGAGCCTTATGAGTGATTTTTAAAACAAATGAAATCCAGAGGTAAAATTTAAAAATCTCCTAAATGGGGATCTGCCTGTATTTTTTTTTTTTTTTCCTTTTGGGGATTTGACCTTTTTTGAAAGACAGGTAAATATAATTGGAAAGGTACACATGAAAACTAAAAGCTATTAATTGCATGTCAAGGCAAACTATAAATGATTTTTATGTTTACTCTTTACATGGTATCTTATTTTTTTACTTTTAACCTAGTTATTTGTTTTTTTGTTTAAGTTTCACCTCTTTTAGATAGGAAGTAGTCCTATCTTTTTTATCTAATCTAATGATCTCTGCCTTTTTCTTGGCATGTTTAACCAATTTTCATTTAATGTGATTATTGATATGTTTAGATTACGTTTATCATTTGTTCCCCACCCCCCATTCCTCCTTTCTTGCCTTCTTTTGAATTAATCAAGTATTTTATAGAATTTAAACATTTTTCCCCATTAGCTTATAAACTGTAACTCTTTGCATTATTTAATGGCTGTTCTAGGTATTAATATACATCACAATCTACTCAGTATTAATATGCAGCTTCATATAAAATGTAGACCCTTCTAACAATAGTTTCATTTACTTTCTCCTCTCTTCTTTTGTTTTCTTTTGTAGTACAGCTAGATACATCCATGATAAATATAACTACAATGTTATAATTTTTGCTCTAACAGACATGTGCTTTTAAAACAAAAGAAAAATATATATTATCATCTTTTATATTTTTTCAGTTATTTACCATTTCTGGCACTCTTCATTCCTTCCTGTGGGTCCAAGTGACATCTGGTGTCATTTCTCTTCAGCTTGAAGAATTTTCTTAGGAATATCTTGTGGTGCAGGCCTGCTAGTGACAACCTCTCTCAGTTTCTCCTCATTGAAAATAGTCATTTCACTTTCATCCTTGAAGGATAGTTTCACTAGATACAGAATTGTGGTTTGGTACTTTCTTTCAGCACTTTAAAACCATTATTCTGTTGAGACATCAGCTGTCATTTGTATCATTGTTCCATTGTATAAAACGTCTTTTTCTCCCTAGCTGTTTTATCTTTGAATTTAAACAATTTGAATATGATGTGTCTAGGTGTGTTTTTCTTTGTATTTGTCCTGCTGGAATTTGTTAAGCGTCTTGGATCTGTAAGTTTATGTTTTGTTTTTACTAAGTTGAGAGATTTTAGCCATCATTTCTTCAAATATATTTTCTCCTGTTTCCTCTCCTTCTGAAACTCCAGTAGATCTATATTAGATCACATGAGGTTGTACTACAGGTCTCTGAGGATCTGTTTTCTATCAATCCTGTTTGTCTACTTTTCTGATTGAATAATTTGTACTGACTTATTTTGATTTATTTTCAAAGCCATTAACTCTTCTGCTGTGTCTAATCTGCTGTTGAGTCCATCTGGTGATTTCAATCGATGTATTTTTCACCTTTAGAACTCCCATTTGGTTCTTTTTCACAATTCCTATTTCTCTGATGACATTCCCCATTGGTTTATTCATTATGAGTATATTCCATACAAGTTATTTATAACAGATGCCTTAACATCCTTGTATGCTAATTTAAAAATCAGAGTCAGTTTTTATTGAATGCATTTTCATTCAGTATACATTATGTATTATTTTTTTGTATGCCTAGTGTTTTGTGGGGTTTTTTTGTATGCTATATGGCAGGCTCACAATTCATTATTTTTTCCATGTGAGTATCCCATTATTGCAGCACCATTTCGTTTATTTTGTTTGTTTGTTTTGCTTATTTATTTGTTTTTTTGGGAAGTTCATGGATGGGGGATTGAACCCACATGGCAGGCAAGCTAGTGATTTTTTATATTATAGTGGTTGGTATGATAGGCAGTACATTATAAAGACTCTGGATTCTGCTACATTCCTCTGAAGAGTGTTAATTTTTGCTCTGGCAGGCAGTTCCTTTGGCTGGACTGTAACTTGAAACTCTATCCCCGGCAGCGTGCAGTAGCTAAAATATATGATCAGTTTTTTTCAGCTTCCAGCTGTTGCCTGTTTTAAAGGGCTTATTGGAGTCTCCTCTGCATAAGCTGGCCAAGAATTTGAGCAGAGTTTATATGTAGATTGCAAGGATTATGCTTTCTGTAGCTCCCTCCATTTCAGGATCCTTCTCCTAACTTTGCATTGCTATGCCAGCCCCAACTCTGTCCTTGACTTCTCAAGATGACAGCTTCCTGCTACCCATAATCTTCTCAAGAATGAAGGAAAAAGCCACAAACTTGCACATCTTAACCCTTGAAGTTCCCTGCTTTTAAGAGTAGACAACCCTTCTGTTTCTGTTTTTGGTCATTTTCCAGACCCTCAATTGGTTCTAGTTTCTCTTGTACTTTTTTGTTCATACTTTACTATTCTTACTTGTTGGGGTGGGGGTGGGGATGGCTAGTCTGGAAAAAAAAAAACACCATTATTAGAAATGTTAATTTATTATCAGTGGTTCTCAAATTTATCTGCACATTAGAAAGCTTCAAAAAATATTTGGAAAGCTTAAAAAAATACTTTAGCAACAGGTTGAGAATTATTCTTTTTTTTTTTTTTTTAATTTGCATATGAGCAGGAGGCACCAGGGATCGAACTCCAGACCTCCAGCACGGCAGGTCGGAGCTCTGCCTGCTGAGCCACGGCAGCCGCCCTTTTTTTTTTTCATTTTTTATTTTTTAATTATTTTATTTTATTTTATTTTTGAGAATTATTAAAAGATGCCTGAGTGGTTCCAATATGTAGACAAGTTTGGGAACCACTGATCTAAATGATTCTTCAAATTAAGCCATTGTTTCTCTTTCTAAACAGAAAATTGGAAGTTGACAATTCATCTTTTCAGACCTAAAAAATAAGTGATTTTGTGATCTTTTTTGCTTCAGCGTTACACAATTTTGTAACAAAAATACAATTTGCTGTAGAATTATTGTATCACTTATGTCAGTTCGTTTAATTGGAGTTTAACATAAATTTGATATTTGGCACTGGGTCCATGCTAGTATACAAATAGCCCATACACTATGTCAAGCCAAGCCACTGATGAATAGACCTGAAAGCTAAACATTCACTTGTATCAAACCAAAAAGAAAAGTTTATTTCTGGAAACCAGCCAGGGAGTAAAAAGCAATGTTCAGAGATTTTTAGGTCTCTGTTAGCACACTAGGAAAATGTGTTGAGCTTTGACTTCCAACTAAAACCAGACTGCCTCTGGGCTGTTTTATGATTCAGCAGCTGAAAAGAGAAAATATTCCACAATCGCCTTGTGGCTGAACGAACACTAACTTATGATTGATGATCAGAGTAGGAAAGCTGACAAATAAGGGAGGCATGATAATGCTATGAATAAAACAAAAAACAGTGCAAGAATTTCGCCAAATATCAAGGAAACAGGGTTTTTGCATGAAATATTTTAGACATCAATAGAATGGACAAATTTTGAAGCACCGTGTGGATGACAGAAATGGAATCAAATCCCATGTTGAAAATTTACTCTAATTTGACAGAACATATTTATAGATAGTCACTTAACTAATACCATACAGGTAAGGAAAATAAAACTATAGAGGGGTTTACAAGATAAATTGTGAACCTAGGAAGCAGTCAGTTTTGCTTCTTTTCAATATTCTAAGCTATTATTTTCATACACAATTACCCAGACTCTAACTTATTTTAGCTGTTGACATTTGATTGGGTCACTTAAATGTATGATCTTAGGACAAATTCAGCTCTCCTATCTATGTAAAATAATGTCTTATATGTATATTAATAATCTAAAAATTTTTAAGTGAGGATAGAGCTTTCAGAAACTATAAATAGACTGAAATACAGCAAAAATAGTCATTTAAATTTTCATTTAGCCCTTTTCTTTTTCACAAAATTTTCTTGCTATCTTTTGATGTGTTACCTAATCTGATCATTAATGTTTTGTTGCTTTAAAGTTCTTGCCAGTGATTTGTGTTTTGAAATGTGATACTCAAGTGAGTCTTTGAAAAGCCAGTGTGTATTATATTAGTCAGCCTTTATGTATAGTAAATGCACAAAATCCAGAACATTGTTTGTTTATTTAAAAATAATTCTCCTTCTAATTGTGGGGTCAGCTTTTTATACCAGCTTCTATCCAGTATTAAAATGAAAATGTTAAATTCATTTGGAAAAGGTACAATATTTATTGAACACCTACTAAGTGGTAAGCACTCCTTATGTACATATCTTATGTTTCTATCTCATTTAGTCCTTATAATCCAGATGGGCTGTGGTCATTCCCATTTTATACTTGAGGAAGCAGACACTCATAAAAGTTCAACTTTGTCCACGGTTACCAGAAATTACTCTGCAGGCTTCACATTCTTTCTCATCATTTTATACTTGGAATGAAATGCCTTTTAAAATTATACAATCTTTATTCTACTCTTCAACATCAAGATTTGGTGGTTGCTTTAGCAGATGAACATATATGTTTTATTTTCGAAGTACCTCAACTTCTTTTTCTGCTGTCTATAATCCCCACCCCCTTCCCATCCTCCATCCCAATTTCCCTTTGCCCAGGTCAGCTTCTCCAGAAGCCTCACAGGATGTAACACATCCTCCTCATTTCCTAAGTCTAAAGACTAGCCAGCGCCCGAAATAATGTGGAAATTGCCAACGCCAAGAAATCTGTTATGCTTCTCTGTGTAAGTATCAACTTCTACTCAATCCATTTCATTTCCCTTCCTAGCAATCAACTTTCTAAGCCTGCGACCTTTGGTTACTACCTTTTAAAATTAAGTTTCTGTTCTTTGGTTTGTTTGTTTACTTTTGAGTCTGTCAGAACGTTTAGACTTACCCTAGTAGATATAGCTTACTTGAGCTGCTCCTTTCATTTCCCTCTTTTAAGCTCTTTTTCCCCAAATATAGACGAGGGATAGTTTTTGTACAAGGCATAGTTTCATCTAATAGCACTGGCAGTTTTCCGTCCCAGCTGCAGCTGCATCACAAGGAAAGGGAAGATTTATGACAATGCCTTCCCACTCTTGTCTTCTTCAACGCAAATACCTCCACAATGCATGTTGATTACAACCAGAGATGCTTAACAGTAAATGCACCCTAGAGCAAAGATCTGCTTTCAAATACCTTCATGCAGACAAAAATAAAGCAGACATGAGATGTACCAGGAGTGAATTTAGCCGGTGTAGATTTTGTAAAAGGATTGCCTCCGCCAAGCCCGACTGAGCGATTAACTTTACTTGGTGAAATGTGTTGCTCTTTGCAGGCAGGTGCCGCCCGATTCGCCGACTCAGTTAATTTGAACCTGCAGAGCTACCTTTGATCAGCTCTCTCAGAGCCTCAGCTGGCTCTGAGTTGGTTCGGGAAACATCAAAAGAACTGTAAAGCAGACTCTAATCTCAGCCTTCCTGTTTCCACGCCTGCCCACGAGCTTCACATAACAGCCTGTTTTCCTGGAAGGGCATTTTCCACTCTGTCCTCTACTGCTTTACAGATGATTATTCCGGGTGTTGGTGTTGTGATGCTAAACTCTGCATCCACTTACAGGGGGTGATCCCCTTGGTATTGCAAATCTCTGCCTAAGAGTATCCGGACTTTTAGGCTCTTTTGCAGTGGCATTGGTGCGAGTATGTAAATTAATGCCTGGTGCCCTGAAACTGGAAGTGGCAAGAAGAAGCAACTCAGTTTAGGGGAGAACACTGTTAATGGTAAAGCACCCAAGCACAATATAATCTGTCTATGAAGATGGCACTCAGATAACGGGTTTGGATGGTATTAGGTTCAGAAGACCCAGTGCAATGCTAGCACAGCGAGACCAACTTTCCTCAGTGGTCTCCTCACCTGTGAAGTGGAGAGGTGGTTATGGTGGTCTCCCAGGCCTCTGAAAGCTCTGATGTCCTAAGGACACAATAGCACATGCAGCTCTAACAACAGTGTTAGGTAGGTTACTTGAAATCAAAGCCCCATTAAATACTGATCCTCCTAACACAACAAAAGGTTTGCTTGTATGACAATGGACTGGGGAATTCTGAGCTGTACGTGTAGGGTGATAGACCTTACCAAGAGGAGGGTGGTAGGTCAGATATCAGCAAGTCTTTTTTTTTTTAATTGGCCTCACCCTTTTCACTCTCAGTTACAGGCCAATACTTGTCAGGGTCTTTATTGCCCTTTCAAGGCCCATACAGTTTTGGCCTCTAGGATCTGATACCTCTATATTTGGGTTTTTTTTAATGCTTTATTTTTTACCATGCTTTGGGAGATATCTTAGAACCATGCCGGGGGACAGGTGAAGGAGAACTGACCTTGGGTCCTCAAGAAAGTTGTCTGGCTTATGTAAACCTAGGCACCTTCATCTTGATTTGGGAAAACAAATATTCAAATCCCAATACTGTTGACGGGATTCAATGAGGTGACAACGTGGACACCTTTAAAATTTTTAAGCAAAGAAGAGCTACTTATACAAGTATGAAAATCGGTGCTGGACATCCATCCAGCCCCGCCAGGCCATGCTGCGATGGCCGCCTTGGGGGCGAAGTTCTCCACCCAGCCTCCTGCCTCACCTCCAGCTGCCTTCATCCAGCTTCCGACCACACCAGCATTTAGCTACTTGACGCCATCCCTATTTCCTGCTTTCCTATGATACCATACGAGGAAGAGGCGTGAGCGTTGCAGAAAGGGGAGGTCTGCTGCAAAGGCTGGTCATTTCTCTCACCCAGAGCTGTCTGAGGTGTCAACACAGACATCATTCCCACGGAGGTTCAAAGTAAAACCAGTTCTTAGCAAAGGGCTGAGCCTCTAGGGGCCCCTGCTTTTGCTTTCTCCTGCCTCGGGGCTGACTTAAGTGGAATACTCCAAAGGGGTCACATTTTTGCCTTTTGTGATTTCAATTTATAACTGAAGCTGCTGCTTGGTGCAGAAGAAAGAGCACTGGACTTAGGTTCAGAAGACCCAGTGCAATGCTAGCACAGCGAGACCAACTTTCCTGAGTGCTCTCCTCACCTGTGAAGTAGAGAGTTGGGTATGGTGGTCTCCCAGGCCTCTGAAAGCTCTGATGTCCTAAGGATACAATAGCACATGCAGCTCTAACAACAGTGTTAGGTAGGTTACTTGAAATCAAAGCCCCATAAAATACTGATCCTCCTAAACACAACGAAAGGTTTGCTTGTATGACAATGCACATTTAGAAGTTCAATATAGGGGTCTCGATGAACGCCTCTTTTCTTTGGTCAAACCACCAAAAGGGTGATTGTAAACTCTTAAGATGTCACTTCCAGTCCAGGGAAGAGAAGAGTCTGTGTGAAAAAATTAATTGGGAGGTTCTAAGAATTTTGTTTCGGGTAGAAGGAAGAGGAATTGGTTTGAAGAGGAAGAATGCCTGGATGCAGCTGGCAGAGAGCTGAGGTTAAGGTGCTGCCAGGAGCTGGAATGGGGGCAGGGGGTCTCCTGGAGGCATCGGGAAGCAGAGCCATGGCCTGAGGCTAGAGAGTGCCAAGAACTGGTTCCAAGTCCTTCCCTGGAGGCAGAATGAAGACAGGATTTATTGGGGTTGAACAGAGCTCCAGGGAAACCTGCAGTTGATGGAGAGTCGATTAGGAGAAGGACCGAGTTGTGTCTGTGTTTGTATGAGAGAAGGCAGAGGGTCACTTGGGGCCTGACTAGGAATGAGCCTTATGACTCCAAGGATTGTCAGTGCAGAGCTCCAAAGTCAGGATGCTGTCATTCCCGCAGAGCAGCTGGGCTACGCTATGCTTTAAAATTGGGGACCCTTGAAGAGTAGTGTTGTCTTACTTGAGAGACAGCTGCAGCTGTGCAAGGCAGATGACTTTTTTTGCACAGAGAACCATTACTTCGTGTAGGACTCCGTTAGGCAGAGAGGTTGGGTAGGCGGTGGGGTGGGTTTGGGGCAGCTGGCAGGAACAGAGCACTGGGAAGCCTTCGAATAGACCAAAGGTCACCAGCAGGGACTGTGCATCCCGGTCACCCTGGAGGCTACAGATACAGAATTCTGGGCTCCACCAGAATTTGCAGGCCTCCATGCAAAATAAACACATAGGACCCTTCTTCCAAAAAGTAGGAAAAAAGAGCCACTGAAGGTAATCAAATATAAAGACTTTTCCTTTCTCTCAACCTGTCACCGTGCTTTTTATTTGCTATTGAACATTGTTTTAAGTGAAGAAAAATTACAATTTTAAGATACTAGGGTGTATTTTACCACTCCTCTTTGTAATGTGTAGTGCCAGTTTTGAATGAAAATGTAAGAGCATTTAACTCATATGCAGAATTACCGCAATGACACAATTTCTATTTTATAACTTGTGCATGCATATATGTTTTGTTCTTACTAGACGAGTGGAAACCCTGTGTGTTAGTTAGGGTTCTCTAGAGAAACAGACCAACAGGAGAGACTGTAAATATGAGATTTATAAAGGTGTCTCATGTAACCATGGGAATGGAAGAGTCCAAAATTTTAGGGCAGCCTGTGAAGCTGGCAGCTCCAATGAAGCTTCTGGAAGAACTCCACAGGAAAGGCTTGCTGGCTGAAGAAGAAACAGTGAAAGAGTCTCTCTTCTTCCTTAAAACCCTTCAAATGATTGGATTATCATGTTCATTAGGGGTGGAGGGGAGACACACCTTAGTTTATTGCAGGTATAATCAGCCACAGGTGTGATCAACTGATTGATGATTTAAAGAACCAGCCATGAAATACCCTTGCACCAATGGTCAGACCAGTGCTTGCCTGACCAGACAACTGGGCATAATCATTTGGCCAAGTTGACACCAGAACCTAACCATCACACTCTGCACAAAACTAAACTGTTTTATTTCACTTTTTAATACACTTACCTACTACCATTATGCTCTGCCTTAGCTCCCTGATGAGTAAGAAAGGACTGAAAGAAAAGGAACTGTGGTTGCCCTTTCTTTTCCTTTCTTTCTGTGTCATAGTATTCAGTATCAGTTGAAGAGTTTGCCACCACTAAGCTGCAGGTCACATTGGGAAAGCACCAAGTAGGTGCTTTCATTGTATAATTCTAAAAGTAGGAGAAAGTTTGGGACCAATGAGGTGACTTTTGGCGAGGGAGCTGTCCCTCTTCCCCACACTGCATTTTTGCCTCAGGCCTTGGAAGCCAAGGGATAGTGACAGAAGCCAGGCTGAGATCCCAAAACAGGATGCCCCTATCTGGTGGGCTGGAGTTCAGCATAATTTACAATGAACTGTAGCTGAGTAAATCCTAAACCTCCTGTTCTAGTTTGCTAGCTGCCAGAATGCAATATACCAGAAACAGAATGGCTTTTAAAAGGGGGAATTTAATAAGTTGCTAGCTGAGAAAATGCCCCAATTAAAGCAAGTCTATAGAAATGTCCAGTCTAAGGCATCCAGGGAAAGATACCATGGTTCAAGAAGGCCAGTGAAGTTCAGGGTTTCTCTCTCAAGTGGAAGGGCACATGGTGAACACAGTCAGGGTTCCTCTCTCATCTGGAAGGGCACATGGCGAACATGGCGTCATCTGCTAGCTTCTTCTCCTGGCTTCCCATTTCATGGAGCTCCCTGGGAGGCATTTTCCTTCTTCATCTCCAAAGGTCGCTGGCTTGTGGACTCTCTGCTTTGTGGTACTGCTCTTTCTGAATCTCCCATTCTCCAAAATGTTTCCTCTTTTATAGGACTCCAATAAACCAATCAAGACCCATCCATATGGGTGGAGACATGTTGTCACCGAATCCAGTTTAACAACCACTCTTGACTAAATCACATCATCCAGGGAGATGATCTGATTACAGTTTCAAACACAGAGTATTGAATAGGGATTATTATACCTTTATGAAATGGGTTTTTGATTAAAATATGGCTTTTCTAGGGGGCATACATCCTTTTAAACCAGCACACCCCCTATGTGAGGAAAGCTGGTGGAGAACACTAAGTGTGCTCTTTATACTCAGGCCCAAAGAGCAGAAGGTAGTACCCAAACCAGTTCTGCCACAACCTTTTTTGAAAGTGGAAATTTTGGATTGAAGAGTAATTCTGTCCAGGAGAAGACTGCCTGAGTCTATCGATATGGTTGACAAATCATTTTCATGGATCAAGAACCAACAAAATGTCTTGGTAGTACAATATTGACCCACACTTTCATACCATGGCAGGCATAGAAAACGGTTCCATTGGTCCCACACATGTGGCTTCTCAGGATTAGACAAACCTGTCTGGGTTCTCTGGCTGCCCCAGCCTTGCCTGGCACTGCAGAGCCTACCAGATTTTCTGGCATATTTAACTTAGTCCCACCATGCAGCCAAGACAATTGGATGGGAAGCTCTGCAGTAGTAGACACTTATTGGTTCCTGCCCTATAGTCATTTCCCCTTTCTCCTTCCCAACAGCCTCTGTTTCTCATTTGGGGTACCACATTGCTCAGGGAAAGGTGATACTACCCCAGGCTCACATAATGAGCACAGGAATTTGGTTAAGCCAATTGGTGTACTCCATGACTAATTTACTATGGTACCCAAGAGAACACATCAGAATGAAGCAGATAGTGTTGCCTAGAATGTTTGTGCAGAGCCAAACTATCCTCCTTTGGACATGTTCATGGCTGTGGAACCAGGCTCTGCTGTGGCCATTGCCTACCATAATAGAAGCAAAGCTAAAGAAGCTAACACTTGATGAGCACAGAGTCAAGTGAATGGAAATCAGGAGCCCTGATTATATCATAAACCTAGATAATTCCAGAACCTGAAGTGCATGTTATTTTTGAACTTTGTACTAATAGGAACCAATGAAAATATTTAACTTTTACACCAGGTTGAATTGATTTTTCTCTTTGTTGTAACTTGATGCTTTCCAACTGGCACAGGTTTTCATACCGCATCTAATAATATGTGTATCTCTGGCTAGCACTTGAGTTTCCCAGTAGTTGTATGGAAATACCTATCCATAATTTTCATTCATACTGCACTGTTATTAAGAACTTCCATTTGAAAGACATTTGGCCAGGGTTAGACAAACTGATCATGAAGAGTGGCAAAGTGATTGGGCCATAAATAAAGCAAGCCTTGATGTTGACTTGCTGGTGAAGCTCATGAACCAAGTGAATTAAAGCCCAATATACCACAGGCCCCAAGAGATGTAGGGGTGGCCACCACCCAGCAGTCCAGCAGCAGATGCAGTGAAACAGCCTCCACTTTTAGGGTCAGAAGATTCATCTTTATACTCTTGATTCTTCAAT
This sequence comes from Myrmecophaga tridactyla, assembly GCA_004026745.1. NCBI lineage: Eukaryota > Metazoa > Chordata > Mammalia > Pilosa > Myrmecophagidae > Myrmecophaga > Myrmecophaga tridactyla. The sequence continues at coordinate 12,747 of PVIY010040588.1, forward strand.
TTCCTTTCTTTATCACCTTATGTGAGCCTCAATTCCCTCATTTGTAAGTTGGGAGTACCATCTGCCTTATCTGCTTCTTGGACATTTTATAAGGGTAAAGTGAGACTAAACCATAAATATTTGCAAACATGGTGGATTGCTGCTAGAACATTTTTAAAAGACCTTATTCATCAAAGAGTAACATTTCCTTTATTTTAGGGCCCTTAGTTACTAGCGTGACATTTTTTTGTTTATGATTTCTCTGTCACCTCTTATCAACACAGAATTGGGGTTGCAAGATATTGATTTTACAGTCTATGATTAAATGAGCGAACCATTTCAATCTATTTACAGTCCATTTAGAAGGACCCAAGAGGAACTTCAGAAAATCTAATGAAATCAGGAAAATCCTAAAACATGCCTAGAATGTTACTTAGGATCATCACTTTCAAAGCTAGTGCCTTTACCTGCCATGATTTGAGAATACAAGTGCTGGCTTAGGTGCTGACTCAGTTTCTGGGTCTGTAGAATGAGGGAAATGAGACTGGATGATCCCCCCTGCATGCTTTGTAATGACAAAATTCCGTGATTAAAAGAATGTAAACACACATTGAACTCTAGTTGATAGACATGCTAATGTATTCGGAGGAACGTGTACTGAGATCTACAATTTACTTCGAAAGGCACACAAAAATAAGGTGGCTTGATGGCTGATGGAGGGTTGGATAAACGGAGAGAGGGGGTGATAAGGCAAGTATAGCAAAATGTTAATATTGGGATTTAGATAGTGGGTATAAGGATGGGTACTCACTGAAAAAAATTCTTTCAGTTTAGCTGCATTCTTGAAATTTTCCATTGAAAAATATTGGGGAGAAATGTTAGTAATTTGACATTCAGTTATTATAACCAATGTGGGAAAAGTGAATAACATGAAGTAACTTGTTCAACTGAATAAAAGGCTGTCAGATTTAATAGCTAATCTAAGACGTTATATCTGAAGAGTTTCAGGCCTTTGTTTAAGAAACAAAAGTTCAAACATCCTGCTATTGTAAAAATTTTAAGGTATGAACTCATGGATTTTAATGTATTTCATGTGTTTTAATCTGTTGCAGTTATTTTCTTATCTATGCTCAAATTGACTCATTTTTGGCCAGTGAGAGCCTCTTTAAGTTGGCTCCTAAATTCATTTGATATGACATAGATGCTGTAGTTTTCTTGATATCTGGTATAATAGTATATCCTGGACTTCTTTGGCACATTGTCCCAGATCTGGAAATCATCTCTTTTTCAAGAAGCTTGAGTCAATCTCTCTCTCTTTTTATTGTGGTAACATATATACAATGTAAAATTTCTCATTTTACCAGTTTCGAGTGTGCAATTCTGTGGTGTTAATTACATTGGCAATATCGTCCTACCTTCACCAATATCCATTACCTCTCATCACCTCAAATAGGAACTCTGTACCCATTAAGCAATGCCTTCCTCTTTCCAACCCCCAGTCCCCCTCGCTCCTCACCCCCACCCCTGGTAACCTATAACCTACTATCTGTCTCTATGAAGTTTGCTTCTTCTAGATATTACATATAACTGAGATCATATGATATTTGTCTTTTTGTATCTGGCTTATTTCACTCAATATGATATCTTAATGGTCCATCCATGTTGTAGCATGCATCAGAACTCCATTCATTTTTATGGTCGAATAATATTCCATACTATGCATATACCACATTTTGCTAATCCATTCATCTGTTGAAGGACACTGAGTTGCTTCCACCTCTCAGTTATTGTGAATAATGCTGCTATGAACATTGGTGTACAAATGTCTGTTTGAGTGCCTGCTTTCAATTCTTCCCCCCCATTATTTATTTATTTTAATCCATATGTTTTACTCTTCTGTTAATAGTGTAGATAAAAGGAGCATCACATACAAGGTTTTCACTATCACATGGTCACATTGCAAAAGCTATATCATTATACATTCATCTTTCAGAAGCATGGCTGCTGGAACACAGCTCTGCAGTTTCAGGCACTTCCCCCTAGCCACTCTAATAGACCTTAAACTAAAATGGGGATATCTATAAAACGCACAAGACTAACCTCCAGGATAACCTCTCAACTCTGTTTGAAATCTCTCAGCCAGTGACACTTTATTTTGTCTCATTTCTTTCTTACCCCTTTCGGTTGAGAAGATTTTCTCAATCCCTTGATGCTGAGTCCCAGCTCATTCTAGGATTTCTGTCCCACATTGCCAGGGGGGTTTAGACCCCGGAAGTCATGTCCCATATAGAGAAGGGGAGGGCAGTGAGTTTGCTTGCTGTGTTGGCTGAGGGAGAGAGGCCACATCTGAGCAACAAAAGAGGTTCTCTGGGGGTGACTCTTAGGCCTATCTTTTTTTAAATTTTTATTAATAAAACCAATCAACATACAATATGAACATTCTTTTTATTTCATCACAGAGTTGTATATTCATCATCATGATCATTTCTTAGAACATCTGCATCAATTCAGAAAAAGAAATAAAAAGAAAACAGAAAAAAAATTCATACATATCATACCCGTTTACCCTTCCCTTTCACTGATCACTAGCATTTCAATCTACTAAATGTATTTTAACATTTGTTCCCCCTATTACTTATTTATTTTTAATCCATATGTTTTACTCATCTTTCCATAAGGTAGATAAAAGAAGCATCAGATACAAGGTTTTCACAATAACACAGTCACATTGCAAAACCTGCTTTCACGTCTTTTGGGCCTATACCTAGGAGTGGCATTTCCCGGCCATATAACAGCTCTATGTTTACATTTTGAGGAACTGCCAAACTATTTTTCACAGTGGCTACACCATTTTACAATACCACCAGAAATGCATGAGGATTCCTATTTATTTCTCTGCATCCTTGTCAACACTTCTTTTCTTTTTTTTTTCATAATAGCCATTTTAGTGGGTATGAAGTGGTATTTCATCACAGTTTTGATTTGCTTTTCCCTAATGGCTATTGAAGTTGAACATCTTTTCGTGTGCTTATTGGCCATTCATATATCTGTTTTGGAGAAATTCTGCTCAAGTCTTTTGCCTATTTTTAAAATTGGCTTTTTTGTATTTTTGTTGTCAAGTTGTAGGAGTTCTTTATATATTCTGAATACTAAACCTTTATCAGATATATGATTTCCAGGTACTTTTTCCCAATCTTCTCACTTCCTTGACAATGTCCTTTGATGCACAGAAGTTTTTAATATGATGAAGTCCAATTTATCTATTTTTTCTTTTGCTGCTTGTGTTTTGCTGTCTAATTACCTAATATAAGATCCTGAAGATATTTTGCAGTGCTTTCCTCCAAGAGTTTTATACTTTTAGCTCTTATATTAGGTAATTGATCCATTGTGAGTTGATTTTTTGTACAGATGTAGAAGGTAGGAGTCCACCATCTTCTTTTGCTTGTGGACATCCAGTTTTCTCAGCCTGTTTGTTGAAGAGACTATTCTTTCCCTATTGATCGGACTTGACACTGTCACAAATCAACTGACCATGGTTAAATGGTTTTAATTTGTTTCTTTTAATGGGAAAAAATATTCAGAGGCCACAAGTTACATTCTCGAGTGTTCATTGCTTTGACTAAATAAAATTTTTTTATTGAGAACGCTATGACTAGGGGTGTGAGGGTAGTTCAGTGGTGGAATTCTCACCTGCCTTTCAGGAGACCCGGGTTTGATTCCCAGCCCATGCACTTCCCAAAAAACAAACAAACAAAAATTCAACAAATGGTGCTGCAATAATGGGATACTCACGTGGAAAAAGAATGAAATATGACCCTGCCATACAGCATACCAGAAAAAAAAAATTTATGGCTAAAAAAGAGCTATTACCTCAACCCATATTTCTCATATTCATGATATCCATGCTCATTTTTAATGAAAATGGATTTTAGTTCAAGAAGGAGGCAGTGAGACCCAGAATAACACACATACACATCACACACACACACACATTCTTTGTACATCTACTCCACATTGTTCCAGAAAGGATGCAAAATCACTATATCCACTTTAAAGAAAAAAAATGTTCATTTAAAATTGTTTCCTGGTAAGCACTGAAAACGTAATAATAGCTACCATCACTTCTGCTTGTGCGGTGGACATGGACTTATTGTGCTGCTTCGTAGATGTTAACAGTCTTAATCCTCAGAATGAAGGGCAGCTCTTAGGATCCAAATCATCCCTATGAGCAGAGTGAAACTTAAGGAGGGGAAGTGATTGTTCGCAGTCACCCAGCAAATTAGATGCATGCCCAAGAGACAAAATGAGGTGTGTCCTTCCAAAGGGCCACCTCGGTACACAGGTGGCCATGAGAGCCCTAATCTAGGACATTAGTCAATATCTCCCCAGTACTAGACTTTTGTCTTTTTTTTTAGAGACGTTGTAGATTTACAGACATTGTTCTAGTCTGCTAGCTGCCGGAATGCAATATACCAGAAATGGAATGGCTTTTAAGAAGGGGAATTTAATCAGATGCTAGTTTACAGTTCTAAGGCCGAGAAAATATCCCAATTAAAACAAGTCTATAGAAACATCCCATCAAAGACATCCAGGGAATGATACCTTGGTTCAAGAAGGCCAATGAAGTTCAGTGAGAAGGCCAATGAAGTTCAAATGAGAAGGCACATGACAAACACAGTCAGGGCTTCTCTCTCAGCTGGAAGGGCACATGGCAAACACGGCGTCATCTGCTAGCTTTCTCTCCTGGCTTCCAGTTTCATGAAGCTCCCCGGGAGGCGTTTCCCTTCTTCATCTCCAAAGGTTGCTGGCTGGTGGACTCTCTGCTTCATGGTGCTGCAGCATTCTCTGCTCTCTCCGAATATCTTTTATTCTCCAAAACGTTTCCTCTTTTATAGGACTCCAGAAACTTATCAAGACCCACCTAAATGGGTGGAGACATGTCTTCACCTAATCCAGTTTAACAACCACTCTTGATTAAATCACATCTCCGGGGAGATGATCTAATTACAGATTCAAATATACAGTATTGAATAGGGATTATTCCACCTTTACAAAATAAGATTTTGATTAAAACATGGCTTTTCTAGGGGACATACATCCTTTCAAACCAGCACAGACATATTATATGGAAGATACACCCTTCCCCCCATTGTTAACACCTTTGTCTTGTTGATATATAGGATCTCTCACTCTCTGTATGCATGTAAAATTATAATGTATAGCAAAGTTAATTTCTTTCTTCTTTCTTTTTTTTTTTTTTAAATCTCCACTCTAATACTAGAATGAATCCTGGAAAAATTTTCTATAGATTTGACCCCTGTGCTAGTTTGAAGCTGTCATGTACCCCAGAAAAATCATGCCCATGTTTCTTTTAGTCCTGATTCAATATTGTGGGGTGGAAATTTTGATGGGAGTATTTCCATGGAGATGTGACACACCTAGTCATGGGAGTAGCCTTTGAGTTAGATGGAGAGGTGACACTGCCCATTCAAGGTGGGTCTTGACTAGTTTACTGGAGTCCTTTAAAAGGGGAGACACTTTGGAGAAGATACAGTTGCTTCAGAACTGACAGAGAGGCCTAGTCACAGGCATTTGGAGATGCAGAACCCAGAAGATGTCGCTAAGTGCCTTCCCATGAGATGTTAAGCAAGGCAGAACCCAGAGTTGTGTCCCAGAGGAGCTAAGTGAAGGCCCACAGAGGAAACCACTGGCGTCAGAAGCTGAACACAATGCACCAGGAACAACAACAGGCCAGCTGTGTGCCTTCCCATATGACAGACATTGACCTTTCTTAAGTCAAGGAATCTTTCCCTGGATGCCTTAGTTTGGGCATTTTTATGACTCTAGAACTGTAAACTTGTAACTTAATAAATTCCCTTTATAAAAGCCAACCTGTTTCTGGTATATTGCATGCTGGTAGCATTAGCAAACCAAAATAACCCCCTAGGAGTTAGTAGGTGAGACTTCTAACAAAGCTGGTCTAAAGGAAAGAGAGGGTTTTATTTTCTTTCTAGAAAGGGAAGTGGGCTAATGTTTAGCATAGAGAGAAGGAAGCAAGAGGAAAGAGGGACTAGCAAGATGGGGAGTTGTGCCAGGAGCAGAGCACCTGGTCCACGGGCTCTGCGTGGAGGTAGGATGGCTGAAGGATGCCTCGAGAATCCTACTGTGCTCTAAGAAACCATTTTAAGTAATTAATAAAATATCAGTGGCAGAGAAAGTTCAAATAGAGTTGAGAGGCTACTCTGGAGGTTGCTCTTATGCAAGCTTCAGGTAGACCTTGCTACCTATCAACCTGCCAACCCCCAACCAGGACCATTCCAGCCAATCCTAAAGGACACCGAGGAATTCCGCAAGGGTTCCAGGCACTAGAGTAACTTTCCAGAAACCTACAACCTCCAGATGGGTCCCTGGTCCAGATAAGTCCTGAAACCTAGCCCAGCCTCTCCAGAGCATAAAATAGTTCCATCTCCCTACCCCATGTTGGTGACAGACCCTTCCAGTGTTGGAAATTTAGAATTGCCATAGTCCAAACAACCCTAAGGAGAGGTATGGAAAAATCAAAGGCGATGGTGGAATTATACATAGAAGATAGGACTTCACAAATGAATATGAATGCTGAATCACTGGATTGATGTCTCTTTTAGTCTCCAGTATTTTACAGCAGCTAGAAGTAAAAACCTTAAATTGTGAAATTGTAACCCATGTCAAAGTCTGAAATATGTTCTACAACTAATTCTGGTGTTATGCTTTGAAATTTATAGCTTTTTTGTATATATGTTATTTGTCACAAAAAAAGAAGGGAAAAAATTTGATTGTGATGATAAAAAAAGTACTTAAGCCTTCTAGCCTCCTATAATTGGGAGCAGCTAGAAGGAAAAATGTGAGAGGATCGTGTGGTAGCCCATGACAAACTCTGGGGAGTGCTTTGAAAACTATTGCTTTTTTATTTCTTTGCTATACAAAAAAAAGTTAGAAAAAGAAACGGTTTTATGCTGCTTGCTTTTTTGTGCTTTTGATACTAACTCTGTCTCCTCCCACTCCACACTTGAATTTATGAAGGCTCTTGGACGGTGGGGGTTATGTGTGTGTTGTGTGTGTCTGTACATGAAAATGGAAAAGGGGGCGGGGTTTGGGGCTGATATAATGCAGAATATAAGCATTATATCTAGAAGCAGAAAATCAAAGGCCAGAAAGACCAGATATTGAAAGCCCCTCCCTGATAATTAAGAGAAATCCTGGAGGTTATTTTGGACTTCCACAGGCAAGGAAGAGGGGCTGGGGAGGAGGGAGAATGGAGTGGGTTGCTCAAAATAATTTAACCCCTAGGACGACAGAGGTCTGCGTAATCTCTGACATTCATATATACATATGTAAGTAAGAACAACAGATCAGGTCGTTTTTTTAAGAGCAGGAAGGAGAAGGAAGGACCCCTCTGGAAGTGAGTTAGATTTGCAGTTTATATTCTGTGAAACAATCTACCTAGAAATCCAAGTAGGGATGAGGGAGCAGCTGGGATTCATGTGGGAGAGAAGCAAAAGTTGGGGCAGGATTTTTTTCTGATTTGTATATGCATTAATATCAGCATCTATAGACAAACTCTATAACATCGAAGTTGTCATGGAGAAGGCAGGATTTTAATTTTTCTTATTTATAGTTCAAAATTGCATTCCTAGATACCATATTCAAATTGAAATTTCAAATCTGGCTGTGAGAAAATACACTGTTGCGAAGGCTGATTGAAACAAGGAGTCCATTCACAGACCAGAACTTGAGGATCTTTTTATGGTACAAATTTTCACTGTCTTTTTGTTGTATCATTTGGCCTTTTAATCAAACATCGTACTTCTGACTGCTATGTTAATAATTGTGTACATATGCCCAATTATTTTCTAGATTGTGAGCTTATACAAAAAAGCCGAAAAATGGTCAACAAGAAACTGTCATTTTCGGTGGTTCCTTGTAAGGAGCTGATTCTCTCTGCCAGGGAACCATTGTGGGGTGAATTGTGTGCCACCAAAAGATTTGTTGCAGCCCTATCCCCGGGTACCTGTGAATGTGAATTTCTTATTTAGAAATAGGGTCTTTGAAGATGTTATTAGTTAACATGAGGCCAAGCTGGATTGGTGTGGACCCTAATCCCACATGACTGGTGTCTTTATAAGGTGAGAACTGGACACAGACAAACTGATGCAGACCTTGCGACAACTGAGAGGCCAAAGCCCTCAAAGCTAGGAAGCGGCAAGGAAGGAGTCTCCCCTACAGATTTCAGACTTCTGGTCTCCAGAACAGAGAGACAATAACTCTCAGTTGCCGCAAAGGCGTGTGGGTCGTCTTTATAGCAGCCTTTAGCAAATCAAGACGATGACCACACTGGTGTGCCGTAACTGAGCCACACGTTGTGGGAAATAAATGGAAGCAGGCTGGTCGGCACAGAGACATGAGTAATGTAACATGGAGCTTTCCGCCTTACGTGTTCTAGTCCTCAGAGTGACAGCTAAAGAGCCAGAGATGTTCAACATCAACGGGAAACCCCAAACCAGAGTGATACACTCACTTATGCCCCAGACAAGTGCCCTTTTCATAGGCATCTAGAGATGGTTTGTGTCCACTCGCAAGCTGGTCATAAAACGCCTAGCAATGCTTTAGGTAAGGAAGGAATTTTTTTTTTTCCTTGTACACAGTACACTGGTTCTTATTTATCCTTGCCCTGGCATATGGGTGAAAGTACAAGCCCCACACTGAGCCTGGCAGTCTGGCCATACCTGTTTACCTGTGACTGAATCCTCAAATGTTTGTTGCACTGACCCTCCTCTCGGCCGTTACTCAACCTACTTCTTTTGCCTCAAATGCCTCTGCAGTGGCATCTGACAACCCTGACTGATTTTGCCCTCCCCCGCCTCCCCCCATTCTGCTGTTCTTGGTCCAATGTGCAACCAGGGCTTTGGGATTTCTTAAATCTCCCCAGGTTGGAAACCACTTCTGTACAGCAGTTTCTCCAAGGTGGTCCACTGACTCCAGCCTTAGCTCCACCTGGATATACCTGTGAACATTCCCAAGGCAACCTCCTGAAGCAGGATCTTTTTTTTTTTTGAAGGGAAGCACCATAAGTGATTCAAGGAACAAGAGTTTGAAAACCATTTTCTCAGGGATGTTAAATCCTGCAAATCAAACCCTACCTCTTCTATAAATCTGTGCCTACTCCCTTGAAATTAATCACCATATGCATCTATTACAGCATTTTTTAAAGGTAGACTGCTGATGCCGTATTCACCACGTGCCCTTCCAGCTGAGAGAGAAGCCCTGACTGTGTTCGCCATGTGCCTTCTCACTTGAGAGAGAAACCCTGAACTTCATCGGCCTTCTTGAACCAAGGTATCTTTCCCTGGATGCCTTTGATTGGACATTTCTATAGACTTGTTGTAATTGGAACATTTTCTCAGCCTTAGAACTGTAAATTAGCAACTTGTTAAATTCCCCTTTTAAAAAGCCATTCTGTTTCTGGTATATTGCATTCTAGCAGCTAGCAAACTAGAACA
>PVIY010040589.1:0-22267 GCA_004026745.1 Myrmecophaga tridactyla
TTCTCTCCTCCTTCTGCCCATCTTCTGGTCAGATCCTTTCTTTTCTTCTATGAGATTCCTCTCTGATCCCTTCTTCCCTCCCCTCTCCTCCCCCCTCTCTCCCTTGTCTGTGGTCCCTGTCCCTCTCCTCTCCCCTCCTCCCCCATGCATCTTTTGGCTCCTCACCAGTGCTCAGTGAGCTGACAGCTTCAAAACAATTGCTGGGACAAGAGACGGAGGGGAGCTTCATGGCACTAAGGTCAAAGGGGCTGGTATAGGTGTGCTCAAAGCTGTAGCACTGCAGGGCTTGCGACTCTGAGGAAGGGAGCATGGGCCAGGTTAGTGGGGTCCGGGTGAGCTGGGTCAGGGTGAGCCTGGCCCAGGAGCTCCCGAATGAGGGCAACCCAAGCTGGTTGCTCTGAGGAGTCATGACCCTTGTTGCCTCCAGAGAACCAGAGCCTGCAACTGCAGCCAGTCATGGTTGTTTCTGATCTTAGTGAAGGGTAATGACCTCTCTGCACCTGCCAGTCCAGTTTATTCCCTCCAGGATGTTCCAGATCTCCACCCTCCTCCAGGAAGCCCTCTAAGATTTAGATAAGGAAAGAAGTGACTCACTCCTGCTCTGCCCATCCCTTCGCTAACCAAGCTCTCAATGTTTGGTACCCTAGAGAAAACTCAAGGCCACCATGGAAAACAAACTCCAATACAGGCAGAGTGATATGCTGTCTTGTTTATCTACAAATATACATATACAGTCAGATGTGCAGATTCACAAAATTGACATAAACATTGACATAAGCACAAAATAAGAAAATTGACATGGATTCATGCAACTCATACATATACACACAATGGCACGAACGTATCTGTTGGGGATTGAATCGTGTCCCCCACAAAAGGCAGGTTCAGTTCCAACCCCTGGCCCTGTGTGTGTGCACCTATTTGTCAATAGGAACTTTAAGGATGTTTATTAGTGAAGGTGTGCCCAAACTGAATGAAGGTGGACCTTTGCCCAATATGGCATAAGTCCTTATAAGTCAAGGAAATTGGACACAGATAAAGAGAAGCTACAGGGAGCAGCCAGAATTTGGAAGTCAACAGAACCTGCAGGGGAAAGAAGATGCCTCTATGTACATTACTATGTGATGGAAAAGCCAAGGAAACCCAGTGATTACTGACAGCCAGAAGATACCAATCCCAGGAGAAAGCAAGCCTTCTACCTTTGAAACCATGAGCCAATAAATCCTTATTGTTAAACCAGCCCATTGCATGGTGTTTGTTTTAGCAGTTGGGAAACTAAGCAACATCCATGCAGAGTTCTACGTTCACACAGAAAACATGAACACATGTGTGCATACCTGGACACTCCAAAACAAACCCCAAACCAAGGCATGGCATCTCATGCAAGAAAAATCATACTCATGGACAAAAAAAATGTATATGGAAATGGTAGCAACACATAAAGAACTAGAAACGTATGAAATCATACCCAGAGAGAGAAACACAGATCCAAGAATCACAGACATACAAATAAAAGGACACACAATTATGCAAAATTAGAGATGCACAAAAAACGAGACACACAAAAATATATAATTTAACATCATATGCAGGCTCAAAGCAGCTAGAAACATGCAACCCAAATACACAGAAAGACAGACACACCAAAATGCCTGAAAACATATATATAGAAATAAATAAATGCAGACCCACAAGTCACCGAGTTGCGCAGATACAAAGAGAGACAGAGATAAAGCAAAATTACATACACATTTCTTTTATAATGACAGTGAAACTCAGAGATAAAGAGATCCATAATAACCTTTGTTCAAATACTCAGATATAAAAACCTGGTACAGAGGAACTCACACAAATACAGAGACCTACAATGACACACACAGAAATCATACTCTCCCATGGATGGGGAGACACAAGTTCAGTTGTATGTAGGCACGGCCCCTTCTCTGCCTCTCTAGTCCCAATCTTTGTAGCCACTTTGTTTTTGACCTGAGAATGTCCCTGTCTTACTCAGATTGGGGCCAAGTTTCCTGATGGTTCTGGAAAAAAGCCTCCCTGATCCCTAGAAGTACTTGAATAGGAAGTGTGGGAGTCTAAGATGGTGAGAAAGACTGAGTGGCAAGAAGAGAGATGTGGGAGAAGATGACTGATGAGGGAAGAACAGAGGAGGGGAAGAGAAATGAAGAGGTTCCCAGCCTCCTGCACCTCTAGACCCAGGAGTCCCAGCTGCCAGCCCCTTCCTCCCTCAGACCCAGGAGTCCAGGCTCCTGGCTTCCTTCTCTTTCCGACCCAGGGGTCTGGGTCCCCAGCCCCTTTGTCCCTCAGACCTGAGAGCCCAGTTCCCCAGGCCTCTCCCCCAGTGGACTCAGAAATCCGGGTACCTGCCAGGCAGAATGCAGCCCCAAAGAGGCGGAGCAGGACGGCTCCGGAGACCCCCATCGCCAGAGTGTGGAACTGAGTGGAGATACCTGGGACAGCTCCGGTTGCTCTGACTTGCTGCCCGGCTGGTTCTTCCTGCCGAGCTCCAGCATCTGGGCTGCCCAGCCTGACCGGGATTCCTCCACCCCCGCCCTGGCGCAGCCCTGGCTCTTCCCAGGTAATTAATTGCGCAGGATCAGGATGAGTCCCGGGTTCTGGGGAAGGTCAATGGTATTTGGGGATCCTTAACTCTAGAGAATTTGTGTTTGGGGGTCTTTCCTTGCTCCCTTTCCCGCATCAGAAGTTGCTACCCTCAGCCCCTCAATTTCTCTCCTTACAGTCAACCCCTCCAGCTCCCCCCACACACCGTGGGAGTCCAGTCCACCAGTTTTTCTCTCTGCCTGGCAGGGGATTGGATACTTACAGCTACTTGGGGAAGACCTCCCATTGAGACACAAGATAGGATAAGGCTGGGGTCCTGGACTCCTGGGTCTTTGCAGGAGAAGAAGGCTGGGGGTCCGGACATTTGGGTCTGAGGGAGGAGGGCTTAGGGGTCTGGGAACATTAATTTGGGGAAGGATTTGTGTTTTGCAGGCTTATTTCCTAAACTGCTTCTCAATCCTCTGTTCTAGTCTGAAATGGCTAGATTTCAGATGGTCCCTGGATTTCTCTTCTTTAGCTCCACACCAGCCGCACACCAAGGCGTATGCCAGGTCCCAGCTCTAATCCCAGAGACACAACTCACCTCCTCCGGGACGCCTGTCTGACCCCCACTAGGCCCCAGCCCTGCCTCTCGGCCCTGGTAAAACTGGGTTGAGCTCACGTCTATCTGCCCCATCAGACTGTGGCCTCTCAGAGGCCTCAGACACCTCAGGAGATGTTTGCAATATGACATGAATGAATGAATCAATGAACAAATAAACGAACTAGCACTGAGAAAAAGGCAGAGAGGAGAGAGATGAAGAGAGAGAAACAGAGTTAGAGAAAGACGAGGAGATAGAGACCCCCTGGAGGGCAGTTATGTATGGATATGCAGACAGCCGGCCAGCTCTGTGTGGAAAGATGAGAATGTAGACACACGGACAAGCCCGTGGTGAAGAGGGACACCCCAAAGGATAGGGCATGCTCACAGAAGGTGCATAATAAATGTGCATTAAATGAACGAAGGAAAACACAACAGGGAGATAGAGACACAGACAACCAGAGGGAGGCACGCTGGTCCACGAGGACACAGATGGACCCATGTGGACACAGATTCCAGGCAGCTGAGGACATCCAGACAGATGCTCTAACAGGTGGCTGGAGCTGAGGCTGAGACTCAGGTCAGCACCTCCTAATCTGTCTTGCTTTTTGCAGCTTAGAGGTGCCGCCTGCTGGATTCAGACCCATTCCCTGTGCCAGGTAGGGTGGGCACTTGGTGTGTGCAGACCTCAAAGCACAGACCCACGAGTAGATGTGGTGGAGCAGACAGAAGGCAGACACCCAGGCCCACTGCGGACATGTACCTCTCGCCAGCACAGCCTCCCTCTCCTCTTGCCAAATCCCTGCCCCTCCCAAACAGGCCCTCAAACCTGTTTTGTATCCAAATTACTTCCTGCGCTTCCCTTCTCTCCTGCCCCAGGCTCTCGGTGTGGAGCTGACCTGGCGGAGGCTGAGTGGAGCTAAGAATTCCACTCTGGAAAGTGGAATCTGGCCAAGGAGAGAGTCCAGGTTTCCCGATGCCCCTGGAGGAGAAGGAGGGAGGTATTGGAGGTGGTAACAGTGGTTCAGTTTCAGGGACTGAGGCTTAGAGAGTAGAGACCAGCCTGGCTATGTGTGTGAGTGAGTATGGGTGAGAGTGCGTGTGTAAGTGACTGCATGAATATGCATGTGAGTGGGAAAGTGTATGTATGTGTGCGTGGCCGTGAGTGTATGTATGATTTTGACTGTGGACACCTTCAGGCACCTTTGGAGTCTGTGACTATTAGGTCAGAGGCTCCCCATTTCAGGAGGTAATCAAATGGGGACCCAGTGACCACTTATTAGGGATTTTGGTGGGGCTTTTGTATCCATAGAAGACTATAGGACACATACTCTGAGCTTCTTATGAACCAGAGATTCTTTATTTTTAAATCACTCTTGAATAATTAAACTTAAGTAATTAATTACTTAGGAGATGAGTAGAGGCTGGGGATGTTTTGTGGTAGCTGTTTAAATTTACTTTAATGCAATTGTATTGATATATTATATATTCACATACCACGTAGTCATCCAAAGTGTACAATCAGTGGTTCCCAGAATCATCATATAGCTGTGCATTCATCATCACAATCGACTTTTTTTTTTGATTTAACAATAGGAGTTTATTGGCTTATGGTTTTGAAGTTTGAAGACTTGCTTTCTCTTGGGGTTATCTTCTGGTTGGCTAGTAACCTTGGGATTCCTTGGAGTTTCTGTCACATGGCAATGTACATGGTGTCTTCTACATTTTCTTCTGTGGTATATTAATATCCAGCTTGTGAATGGTCCTGTGCATTCTCCTCCTGTGCCAAATCTCCTTTGCTTTGAAGGACTTAGCTGTATTGGATTAAGGCCCATCCTCATTCAAGTTGGTCAAAGCTTACTAATAACATCTTAAAGTTCATATCTACAAATGGCTTCATACGAAAAGGACCAGGATTGAGACCTGAACATGCCTTTTGTGGTGGACATGATTCAGTTTCCAATATGAGCAAAGGTCACCTTTCCTCTGTCTTTATTTCTTCATCTGTAAAATTTGGGTGATATTTCAACAAATTCATATATAATAAATAATAAAATAATATGATACATGTAGAGTGTTTAGACGTAAGCTTGATAAATACTTAATAATTAACTAGTTATAATAATAAAGTACTATCATCATCATCATTATTATTGAGTTTTCAATGCCAGAAAGTTCTTCAGAGCTCAAGGTATGTGCATTTATTTTTTCCCTAAGAGAATTATGAAATTTTGAGTACTAAAGATATTTTATCAATTCAGGAAAACTTACATGTAAATTGAAAAGAATCTTATAAAAATATCTGATTAGTAATTAAAATATAACAATCATAGACGATAAGCCAATCCTTAAAGAGGACAGGAAAACTGTCAAAATTTTTCAAATATTCTAAATATTATCAAATGTCTCAAAATCAATTATTTATTCCTGGAAAGAATAATTTTAAAAAGACCAAAAATCTGACAGAATGAATTAAGAAAAGAGCCAACTTTTTGGAAAAACTTCCATCTTCAACATTAGAAAATCTGAATTTGCTACGAAAATAGCTTAAAAAGATACTCATAGATGCCATAACTTAAACTAAGTAATCCAACAAGTATTCCTAATAAATCAGATTTCATCGGTTTCCCTTTTCTCTATTGTCAAAATTGTTTTCTCTATTGTCAAAAACAATTTTGACAATAGAGAAAAGGGAAACCAATGAACTCTTTTAACAGGCATCTAAAGAGTATGGGACAAAAATATGCTTTTTATGCTTGTTGGTAAAAAAATGACTTTCTGGCAAAAACTCACTGTCATTGCTGCTATTAAATTTTGTTTTAAACGTTTTTAAACTTGAAATTAAAATGTCTAAGTATTCATAACTTTAAACAGTTTGAACTATGTGTTCTTTTTTTTGTCCCATTGTCAGCCAACTCAGTTCAAGTTTCAGTGAAAGGGTTTCAGTCAATGAACATCAACGGCTTTGATTTAATCAACTCTGATATGGACTCGGGTAGCTACATATACATCCAGATTAATCTCCAGCATTCTTTGGCTGGGCACTGACTCCTTCAAGCTCTTCAAATAGTTCCCTTGGGAGAGGGTTCCTTAAGCATTAACACCAAAACCTGGGCTTTAATAAACAACAAAAGCCAAAACCAATGTCTGTCATTCTGTCCACAAAGTTCCTGAGTCTCTTCATATGCCAAATTCTGGTGTTCAAATATGAGACAGATAGAGCTGATACTTAACCTTCTGGAGTTCACTGTCTGGGAGAGGAGGTAGGCATGAAAAATAATTCGTATTATTTGCAGTAAATACTGTGGTAAAAACACAGACGTAATGGTAAGCTTTGGAGTGACAGCAACATTGGACTTGAATATTTAATGAAGTCTTCCAAATTATTGATGCTTAGGCCAGTATCTGAAAGAAGGCCATGCTGGATGTTGATGCAAGGCGATCAAAGAACAGGAGTTAGGGCTATGGTCCCCGTCGCCATCTTGCGCCCATCCCCTCTGAGTTGCGCGCCCCAGGCTTGACTTTTTTTTTGTGTGTGAAAAATAACATATATACAAAAAAGAAATACATTTCAAAGCACACCACAACAATTTGTTGTAGAACAGATTTCAGAGATTGGTATGGGTAACAATCCCACAATTTTTGGTTTTACTACTAGCTGCTCCAAGACACTGGAGACTGAAAGAAATTTCAATATAATGATTCCTCAATCATATTCACTTGTTAAACTCTACGTTTTCTGTATCTCCCTGGATAGTTCTCCCACTCTTTAGGGGTGTTTGGGCTATGCCCATTCTAACTTTTTCATGTTGGGAGGGGCTGTCAATAATATGGGGATGGGAGATGGAACTAGCTGATGTTCTAGAGAAGCTGGCAACTCTGCGTTTCAGGGCTTATCTGGCCTAGGAACCCATCTGGAGGTTGTAGTTTTCTGGAAAGTTACCCTACTGCATGGAACTTTTGTGGAATCTCATATAAAGCCATGGTAGCTGTTAGTGTGCTAATGTTTAAAAACTTTTTATTGAAGACATTTTCAAACACATGTGTATGGGTCAGGATTCTTTAGAGAAACAGAACCAACAGGGAAGATCTATACAATGTGAGATCATTCAAAGGTGTCTCACATAACTGTGAGAATGGAAGAGTCCAAAATCCGCAGGCCAGTCTATGAAGCTGGCAGCTCAGATGAAGGATCTGGATGAACGCCACAGGAGAGACTTGCTGGCTGAAGCAGTGAAAAAGTCTCTCTTCTTCCTTAAAAGCCTCCCATTGACTGGATTATCTCAGTTGGTGGGCAACATGCCTTAGTTGATCGCAAATGTAATCAGCCACAGATGCAATCAACTGACTGACTTAATACACCAGCCTTCCAGTATATCAGGCAGCCACGAAATATCCTTGCAGCAACGGTCAGGCCAGCGCTTCCCTGACCACACAACTGGGCATCATCAACTTGGCCAAGTCGACACCAGAACCTAACCATCACAACATGCAAATATATAGAGAGTGTACCCGATACCCAACTTCAACAATTTGTTAATATACTGCCCATTTTGCTGTATCCCTTTTCCCAGTAGGGCATGTAAGGGCATTAGGTGTATTGAATTTGGTTCCTGCATTACTTTGCTCAAAATATTTCACTTAAAACACCATTCGAAGGGCAGGCGATGGTGGTGCAGTGGCAGAGTTCTCGCCTGCCATGCTGGAGGCCTGGGTTTGATTCCCGGTGCCTGCCCATGCCAAACAACAACAACAACAACAAACGTTTGAAAGACAGTTTCAAAGTGTAACTTTGTCTTATGTTCTAAGATTTAAATCTTTATTAATGTTACAGAAAATTTCTAAAGGAAAATTGCCTGCTATGTCAAATTGAATTCCTAGTGGTTTGATGCCGTCAAATCAACTTTCTCTTTGCATATTGAACAATGGCATCTTGGCCAGTCTATAGGGTCCAGTGGTTTAGTCAAACACGAGTATAGATGCTTCTGTGAATGTATTCTGTGGATACAATTAACATTGAAAATCAGTTGACTTTAAGTAAGAGTACCCTCAATAATATGGGTGGACTTCATCCAAGCAACCAAAGGCCTTAAGAGCAAAAAACTAAGTCTCCCAGAAAAGAAGAAGTTCTATCTCAAGACTGCAACATAAATTCTTGCCTGAATTTCCAGCCTGCTAGCCTGCCTTGCAAATTTTAAGCTTTCCAGCCCCCATTATCACATGAGCCAATTCCTTAAAATAAACCTCTTGGTATCTTTCTTTTTCTCTTTGTGTGTGTGTGTGTATCCTATTGCTTCTGTTTCTCTGGAGAGCACTGACTCTTACAAATGGGTTCAAATTTATTTTATTTTATTTTTTTGCCGGATACCTATTAAGCATTCAAGAGCTGTTATTTATTATTAATATTAAAATGAAAAACATATGTCACTGCTATGCCCAGTTGTCTCTGGAATTTACCTCTATAAATTGTTTTCATTTTCACTTTAGAAGTTGTACAAATCTCATTTTTGATGCCCAAATGCCACTCAGTTCTATATATTATTGGGAAAAAATTGGCTCCCCTAACTTTTGGCAGTTTCCAAAGTCAAATTAATTTCAAAGGACAGAGATCTGCCATCACAGAAGATATGCAAAAGTATGGGCACAAGCCCTTGAAGGAAATTCTCGAATGTGTTCCAACTACAGCTGGAGCAACCATCACAGCTGATCAATGGAGGTAGCGACTACGAGATGTGAATGATCTGATGCCCTTCTCAAAATAAAGATGGCCACATGCCTTTATTTAACCTTTGTGGTGTCTGGGAGGAAATCCTCTGACCCAGGGGAAATCATCCCACCTGGTCTTACCACCTGGGTCCTGCAACCAGCATTAGAGTCCCATTAACAAGCTGCTTACTTCCACCTTGGCCAGAGCACCCTAACTTACTAAGGTGCCTCCTGCTAGTACTTTCCCAACCTCTGCCTAGGCATGTTCAATCTCGAATTTTCATCTTATCACCCTCAACTCCCTATTTTGCAGTGCTGAGAGCCAGGAGGCTAGAAAAACTCATCTGTGTAGTCATAATGAAACCAAAAGCTGAAAACTCTCAGCAATCCTGGGCAGGCTGTAGAGGAAACATAGAAGAACACTGGTGGTTTTGATGCAGAAGTGGGTCTAGAGCAGAGTGTTCTGTGGACATATGTTCAGAAGGAACCCCAAGGGTCACAGTTGTTCACCCAAGGGTTAGAAAAGGAAGCTGCAGATGGAAGACATGGGGCTGAAGAGTTTCTTCAATTAGAGTATTTTCACCAAACGGAGATCTAACTCTGGGGCCCAGGGAAGGAAAAGGTGGTCTAATAATTCTCGTCAGCTCCCTTGCCTAAGAGAGAAATTGATGCCAGACGTGGGGTCCAGTGGAAGCTGGGGCGCCTGGTCATTTCCAGGGAACTAGGAAGTGACACTTGCATTGGGATTAAACTGGTAGCTATGCTGGTGTTCCCTCTGGGGCCTAGAGCCTGCTAGGTTGAGCTGGCAGCAGGGTGGGTAGTAGAGGCAACTGGAAGAAAATTAGTCCTGGGTTCATGGGTGTGCACACACACACATGTGGTGGGGCACAGGTTGTGCATTTTCCCTTGTGCTTGATGCCTCCACCTGCCTGTCCTCTGCCTGACGGCAGCCTATTACTTTGCACCTACATCACTGTCTGTGGCTGTGGATCCAGAAACCAAGTATTTCTCCAGACAAAATAGCTGTGGTTCATCCACATGATGCCACTACTAGCTCTCCCAGGGAGGTAAGACAGATGACTGGAAGAGTGATTTGTTCCAATCAGAAGTTCTTGATAATTTTCTTTTTTTTAAAATAACAGGATGGTGCTTGGTACGGTGGTGGCTCAAGAGCAACACAGTTCCAATTCTGCTATTACTTTCAAAGAGGTCCCCTTCCTGGCCTCTCAGACCAAGGGCTTTGGCAGACAGAGGCCACTCATGCAGCCGCGGTCCTGACTACCTCCTGCCTTCTTGCTGGGACCTCACTTTCTCTCCCAACACCAATAGACTTCACATTTCTAGGGTTCCTCTCAGACTTGGGCTGGACCTCATCTGGAGGGGCTGAGCACCCAGCAGGGTGTCCGTAGGGCCCGATTGTAGACATTGGATTTAGGGGCTGAGTTGCGGGGTATCTCCCTGAGCCGGGTCCCCGTGCACAGGTACTCCCCGATGACAGCCGTGCGTGCAATGCACACGGTTTGTATCAGCCACCAAGTCAGCGCCGAGGGAAAGCCGGAGCTGTAGAACCGGCAGCCCAGGAGGTGAACAAAAGACAGGGACAGTGATAGTGAAGTTCAGGCACTGTTTCTCTCGCAGGATGAAGTGCTGCAAGCCCAGAGCGCAGGAGAGGGCGTGGAGGATGACCGACGTCACTGAGGGCCGGCCGGTGGGGGCGGGGGTGGGAAAGGCCAGATCTCAGCGGCGAACTTCTGGGCCCGCGAAGGGCTGCTATGCACCAGCCGGCCCACCAGCGCCAGCCATGGGCCCAGCGAACCATACTAGACGATTTGCATGAGGACAATCTGCGACAGGATCAGCAACGGATCCCAGACGTAGCTGCGGAAGCGGCCCGCCATAGCGTGTTTAGCGCCACGGGCCCTTGGCTGCCCCGGCACCTGCAGGAACGAGCGCCGGGCCTCCTCAAATTTATTTTCCAACAATGAATTTTCAATATAGTCCAGCATTCATTAGACGCTGAAAGTAGTTGTAGAGTGCTGAGATTATGTTGAAATATTCAGTGGTGTCAAAAGAAAATTTTTGCTGCATTGCTCATTATCCGGTTTAAGGAACATGCAGAAGGAGGTATGAGGAAGCCTTGGAAGTTTTCCAAAGCTCTTCTGTTGCAATCCATTCTGCTTCCACGCATGTTTCCATTTCTATGCATGTTTGCACATACCTGGCCTCTCAAATGAACTTTTTTCAGACTTGGTTTTTGTAAGCTGTTTACTAAATGTGTGTCTGCAGCTATGCCCTCTAGGACAAAATCTTCAAAAATGTTTCTACGCAGAATAGGTGTAATGTGGAAATCCACCCCTATAACAATAATTTTTTTACTGATTTCAGGCTTTGTAGCTAAACTAATTATGAAAAACTTAGTGTTTTTTCCTTATTCAAAATAATGCCATTAATTTAAAATGCTATTATTGTAATGAATTTTTTCAATTAGTTCTAAATTTTACTTAAACAGTCAACCAATTTTCATGTAGAATAATTTAAAAATATAGGAAAATAAAAATAAAAAAATAAATAGGAAAATATGTAGGATGAATTGCCCAGATGTTTATAGATAGCTCACAGTCACTTACATTTTTAGTTCATAGATTCCAAAATTAGGAGTCCCTTATATTTGCATGAGCTGATCCAATTTTTAATAACAGCTTTTCTGAGAAATAATTTATATACCATAAAACTTATCATTTTTAAGAATGAAATTTAGCGGTTTTGGTATATTCACAAAGTAATGGAATCATTACAACTATGTAATTCCAGCATACTTTCATCCCACACAGAGAAACCCATTAGCAGCTATCTCCATTCCCTCCTCCCTCCGGTTCCTGGAAACCTTAATTTACTTTCTGTCTCCATGGATTTGCCTATTCTGGACATTTCACATAATCATACCCTATGTGACCTTTTATGTCTGGCTGCTTTCATTGAGTATCATGTTTTCAAGGTTGTACCATGTCTCAGTACTTCATGTTTTAATGGCTGAATAATATTCCATTGATGGATAAAGCACCTTTTGTTTACCCTTTTATCAGTCGATAGACATTTGGATTATTTTCACTTTTGAGCTGTGATGAATAATGCTGCAATAAATATTCTTGTACAAACTTTTGTGTGGGCATATGTTTTCATTCATCTTGGGTATAGGTTTAGCAGAATTGCAAGGTCATATGGTAACCCTATTTCACTTCTTTGAGGAACTGCCGAACATTTTCCAAAGTGGCTGCACCACTTGACACTCCCAACAGCAATGGATGAAAGTTCCAATTTCTCCACAACTCTCTCACCACTTGTTATTGTCCGCCTTTTTGATTATAGCTTTCCTAGCAGGTGTGATGACCTTTTTGATGTTATCCCTAAACATCACTTCCTATCAATTTTTATGTTTTGCATAAATGTTCTTCCATACG
Organism: Myrmecophaga tridactyla; assembly: GCA_004026745.1. Taxonomy (NCBI): domain Eukaryota; kingdom Metazoa; phylum Chordata; class Mammalia; order Pilosa; family Myrmecophagidae; genus Myrmecophaga; species Myrmecophaga tridactyla. The sequence continues at coordinate 12,322 of PVIY010040589.1, forward strand.
TTAGCAGAGTTATGAAGTTACCTGGGTGAATTTGTGAACTCCAGCCATTGCCTTGCCTAAAACAGCATCATGTATATTTTATGCCAATATTTTATTTTCTTATTTTCACATTAGAATCTGCCTTCAGCATCGATATTTATTTTTCATATCAGATTTTAATTGTGAATATTCCACACTGTTGCAGACAGGCCCCTCACTTTCTCCTCATTCTCAAATAATATGTCATCAATGCTGCTAATCTGTACTGTTACAGGTGAGGTTGTCCCCAGAGGCAGACTCTGAGGCGAGTATTAGCATGCTGGACCTTTATTAGGGAGAGCTCTTGGGACCAACAGCTGTGAAAGGGAAGCAAAGGAAGCAGGACTAGACAGAGGGAAAAGGAGGGCTGTGATTTGGCCCCAGCAAAACCCTATGGGAAGGTCTCATGCTGGACTTACTTCAAAACTGGCTGGAGCTGGGGGAAGGCATGACCTGGAGAGTTTGTCTCTGTGTGTGTGTATGTGTGTGTCTGTGCTCTCTTCAATAGAGACTATCCCCAAGGGGGCTGATAGATGACACTTGGGTCCCAGCAGCTGAGAAAATCAAGACCTTCTTTCTTAAAGAGTATCTGGGTGGCACATAATAGCACCCACCATACGCTACCCATTCTCTTTTTTTTAGTGTATTTTCCACCCCCAAGAAGTTTAAAATAAAGTGTAATTACAGGATCCTTTGAGATGAAATAAAGAAACCAGTATTTGATGATTTATTTCCCCTTTGAAAGGATTTATGTGAAGCAATGTTCCTGCCTACCTTTACTGTCCTTTGGAAGTTAGAAATTAATTCTTATTTGAGGTGCATATTTTTCAAGAGTGCCATTGTTTGTTTGATATACAAATTACATGGATTGGTATCTGGATTAACAGAAAGTATGTTCAATTAAAGGGTTCTTCATTTTCCTTTTTCCAGTGGTTTCTTGAAATCTTTCTTTCATGGTTTACATGGAGGTAGAAGGCAAATTCACATCCTATTCTGCTCAATCAGTAATCGATCTGTGCTACATTTGGCTGAGATAGGAGCTGTGGAACTCATATTTCCCCCCGCCACTTTATTTTTCTCAAAAATTCATTCAATGATCCGATTAACTTCATAGTAACTTTCCATTTTCTGATCCTGATTATTTTTTCCTTCTTGACATCTATGGGCAAATAATATAGAGGGTTACTATTTTGTTTAGAATTTATAGCATTTTAAAATAATATGTAGAGGGCGGTGCGGTGGTGGCTCAGGGGCAGAATTCTCACCTGCCACGCCAGAAACCTGGGTTTAATTCCCGGAGGCTGCCCATGTTAAAAATAATAATAATAATGATACGTAGATAATAAGCCATGAAATTTTAATAACAGTTAAAATAATTAAATTTTGTACTGATGAAATTTCTAAAGCCAAAATAAACAATTGCTAAGATAATATAATTGAATGATAATTATGTAATACTCTTTAATATCCATCTGCATAATGCTATTTTGTGGATTACTAATGGGAAATGATATTAATCATCTAGTGATTCATGCCAAATGAAACGACTGGCAGCTTTAAATTTGGAATTCAATAATTCCATCCTAGTACAGAGAACAATGAGTAGAAAATGGGATCAGCAATATTAAATATTAGATATAGCCAATATGCAAACACCAGTAGGGATTTTTTTAAAAAGATGCTCTTTTATCAGGTGAAAAAGCAGCTCTTGTTGAGAAGCACAAGTTATTCTATATAATATGAGATCACTGAGGTCTTGCCATTTCCAAACTGGTTTTTCCTTTGTAAGTGGAAGCAGTATGGTAGCTACAAATCCTGTTAGAACAAGAAACCTTACTGTCATCTGCTGGAAAATGGTTGCGATACATTAAAAATCACATCCTGCAGTCAGCAAAGGAATAACACAATACACAAACATTTCCCCCCCACAAATGTTCTCTAAGTAATAAATATGTCCATGATGCGAATCTTACCTCCTTAGCTCTGGTGCTCTTGTGCGGTGGCCAACAGGAGCAAGTGTGTATGGTGACAGTGAAAGCCACGTGCAGATGGGGGTTTTGCAGGGGACTGAGAATACTTCTACTCTAGATGGCTTCTAGGAGTAAACCCATAGGCAGAAGTAGCAGGATTTGGGAATTAGGTAAAAGTGGATTTCAGATCATCTAAGGGGTCATTGGGGTCAGGGGAAGGCAAATCAAGGTGGCAGGTTTTGTCAGAAGGTTGTCAGATGTGGTTTGGGAGACCCAGGTTCTGCCCTGCATTCACCATGTGTATTTGCAAGAGTTCCTCTCCCCCTCTGACCTTCTTCTGCTCCCTCTGAATGTTGGGGAGGGCAGGTGCCACTGAACTCTGGACACTCTGCCCTCTTTGACCTCCCACGCCTCAGAAAACTAGAAACTGGGGTCTCCAGTCAAGGTGGGGAGTGGGGAAGACCACACCTGGCCCCAGCAGTGAAAAGGGCTGACCATCCCTTTAGATGGTCTAAAATCCACTCTTACCTAATGGCAGGGGAATTTGGTCATGTTCTGGCCACATTAATGTCATCGCCTCTACACTAGGGGAGGTGGTAGTGGGGGGCTTTAGATAAATACTGGAAAGAACAGACTAGAGAGTCTCCCCTGACTCCTGGATTTTTCCATTTCTAGCCACAACTTTCTGAATACTTCAGTTCCTTCTATGGTCTAAACTTCTCTGCCTTTCCCAGCATTTCCATTGCCTGTCTTTGTTCTCCTTCCACCTCTCTTCCACGTGAATCTTAGCTCTCCCTCACTCTTCCTACTTCCCTCCTCTCCTCCAGACAATTCTTCCACCCTTGCTTCTCCACCACTTCTAGCACCATGTCCCTCAGCATCTCTTCCGATCTCACCCTTTTCTTCCACCTCCTTCTCTTTGCTTTTTCTCAACTTCCAGTTCTTTCCTATCTGCTCCTTCAGTTCCCCCCACTTTACCTGAACCTTTCTTCCCCTTTGACTTTCTTTTCTTACCTACGCCCATTCCACTCTCCTCCTGCCTAGGGTTGTCAGATAAAATACAGGATGCTAAGCTAAATTTGAATTTCAAATAAACAATGGACAATATTTTAGTATTTAAGGATTCCAGCTCAGTGACAGCAGTTCTCACAATAATATCTGACCTACAAAGAAGGGAGACTACAGAGATCTTCAGGGATGATGGAGCTACTCTCATGAATTTATTTCTCAAGATTCTAGTGAATGATGTATCTTCTGGACATTCTTGGGGAATGTGAGCAGATCTTCCATGGTAAATCCACTCCAACATTCCCATCTCTCTAAGCCTCTGGATCTCTTCATATACATACCAGGGCATTTCTGGCATCTTGACCTCAGTTAATGTCGGCCACCTTTGGATCTATGTTTCAGACAGTCATCCAAACTGTTAATGCCCTTTCTACCTCCTTGAGCTATAACATTGAATACAGAATCTCTGCTTAGTGGGCCCTATCAATACATTCAGCTTGAACCATCTTTATATTCCTTCCACAATTACACCCCAGCATTAAAATCCATTACCACACATATTCCCTTGATTTATGTCTATATGTATTGGAAAACTCATGCAGTTCTTTGGAGTATATCATCTCACTTCATGGGTCACACTTTGTACCTCATCTTTTGGGGCCTGTTGGGACTTGAGTCAAGTTGTAGGTCTTGAAGAAAAGAGGGGTGGTGGAGGTGGGTCATGAAAAGAAATAGAAGTATCTTTCAAGCCAATTACCTCAGGGCATTCCATTGCAGTTTCATCTGGTGGAACAGGATTAGTTGCTTTTGTTGTATACATATATTATATTTTACAATGAAGAACATTTTGGGGGTGCAAGTGTAGTTCAGTGGTACAATTATCGTCTGCCATGTGGGAGACCAAGGTTCGATTCCTGGACTGTGCCTTTCCCAAACAAACAAACAAAAAACCAATCAAACAAACACAAAATTCAGCAAATGGTGCTGTAATAATGGGATACTTACATGGAAAAAGAATGAAATGTGACCCCAGCCATATAGTATACACACACACACACATACACAAACATTTTAAAAAGTTATTCATTGTTTATCTGAAATTCAAATTTTATTGTCCTATATTAAAAAAAATTTTATTGATAAAAAGTTAACAAAGATACAGTCTTTTAAAAAATTTTATTGATAAAACAATGTACAAGCACAGACATTCTTAACACATAAACATTCCATACATGGTATACAATCAATGGCTCACAATATCATCACATAGTTGTGTATTCATCACCATGATCATTTTTTTGAACATTTGCATCACTCCAGAAAAAGAAATAAAAAAGAAAAAACTCATACATACCATGCCCCTTACCCTTCCCTCTCTGACCACTAGTATTTCTATCTATCTAATTTATTTTAATCTTTGTTCCCCCTATTATTTGTTTCTTTTTATCCATATTTTTTACTCATCTGTCCATACCCTAGATAAAAGGAGCATCAGACACAAGATTTTCACAAACACAGAGCCACATTGTAAAAGCTGGATCATTACACAATCATCTTCAAGAAACAAGGCTATTGAAACACAGTTCTACAGTTTCAGGTACTTCCCTCTAGCCATTCCAATACACCATAAACTAAAAAAGGGATATCTGTATAATGTGTAAGAATAACCTCCAGGATAGCTCTTGACTCTGAAATCTCTCAGCCACTGACACTTTATTTTTTTTCTCATTTCTCTCTTCCCTCTTTTGGTCAAGAAGATTTTCTCAATCCCTTGATACCAGGTCCTGGCTCATCCCAAGATTTTTTTCTCACATTGCCAGGGAGGGTTATAGCCCCTAAGAGTCATGTCCCATGTAGAGCAGGAAGGCAATGAGTTCACTTGTTGTATCAGCTTAGAGAGAGAGGCCACATCTGAGCAACAAAATAGGTTCTCTGGGGGTGACTCTTCGGCCTAATTTTAAGTAGGCTTAGCCTATTCTTTGCAGCAATAAGTTTAAGTTTCATAGGGGTGAATCCCAAGATTGAAGTCTTGGTCTATTGATTTGGTTGTCCTCACTGTTTGCAAGAATATCAGAAATTCTCCAAAAGGGGAAGTTGACTATTTCGCCTTGTAGTGGTTAGGTTCAGGTGTCAACTTAGCCAGGTGATGGTGCCTAGTTCTGTTGCTGTGGATTTGAATCATTAGCTTGTGAAGCTCCTCTATGGCTGATTACATCTGCAGTCTCTGGGGGTGGGGGATGGGGTGCTTCCTCAATGAGTGAATTTAATTCATGGGAAGCTTAAAAGAGAGAGCTCAATGCAGCACAGCCCAAGCAGCTTAGCATGCCTCATCTCAGCACTCACAGCTCAGCCCAGACCTTTGGAGATGCAGAAAAGAATCACCCTGGGGAAAACTATTGGAACCCAGAGGCCTGTAGAGAAGGCCAGCATGTGCCTTCCCATGTAAAAGAGAATCTCAGATGAAAGTTAGCTGCCTTTCCTCTGAAGAACTATACATTTTTAACTAAATAAATCCCCTTTTATTAAAAGCCAATCCATATCTGTTGTGTTGCATTCTGGCAGCTTTGGCAGACTAGAACACCCTCTTTCTCCCCATTTCCCCAAAGGGGACTTTGCAAGCACTTCTTTATTCACTCTTGAAATTACTCTGAGATTTACCAGGACATCACACTAACCTGGACAAACTAGCACCATCTCATGCCCTAATCAAGATTCCAGGTACTTATGGTGTTCAACTAAACTGACCATACAAGTTAGGTGAGGAAATGCACAACCAAAAATATAAGTTTTGCACCAAATAAACATCTCTCCCTTTAGTGTCACACAGAAGTTGAAGTTTTAAAATATAGATATCATTCTTTATCCTGTATTCTGATTTACCTTAGTCCTATCCAGATCAGCTTCATATATATCTGTACTTGAAATCTGATCACTTTTTCAACTTTTAAAATAGTTCCTGTATGGGGTACTGCTGACTTTCATAACTTCAGAGTTCTAACTCTGAGTCTCAGGTATACCACCTTTTATTAATCCATTCATTTGCTGATGGACATTTGGGTTGCTTCCACCTTTTGCTTCCTATGAACATCGGTGTTCTGGTTAGTAAGCTACCAGAATGCAATATACCAGAACTGGAAAGGCTTTTTTTTCTTTTTAATTAATTTTTAATTAAAAAATATATAACAAGAAACAAACATGAACATTCTTAGCATGTGATCATTCTGTTCCACATATATAATCAGTAATTCACAATATCATCACATAATTGCATATTCATCATCACGATCATTTCTTAGAACATTTGCATCAATTCAGAAAAAGAAAAAGACAACAGAAAAAAATTCATATGTACCATACCCCTTGCTCCTCCCCTTCATTGATCACCATCATTTCAATCTACTAAATTTATTTTAACATTTGTTCCCCCTATTATTTATTTTTATTCCGTATGTTTTACTCATTTGTTGATAAGGTAGATAAAAGGAGCATCAGACACAAGGTTTCCACAATCACGCAGTCACACTGTGAAAGCTATATCATTATACAATCATTTTCAAGAAACAAGGCTACTGGAACACAGCTCTACATTTTCAGACAGTTCCCTCCAGCCTCTCCATTACCTCTTGACTAACAAGGTGATATCTATTTTTTTCAGTTGCTAATTCTTTTTTTAGTTTATTTTTTATTTATGATGCATACCCACATACAAACACAAACATTTTTATCATATGATCATTCTGTTCTTGTTATATAATCAATAACTCATGCTATCATCACATAGTTGTATATTCATCATCATGATCATTTCTTAGAACATCTGCATCAACTCAGGAAAAGCAATGAAAAGAAAACAGAAAAAAATTCATACATACCATACCCCTTACCCCTCCCCTTCACCGATCACCAGCATTTCAATCTACTAAATTTATTTTAACATTTGTTCCCCCATTATTTATTTATTTTTAATCCATATGTTTACTTGTCCGTCGATAAGGTAGACAAAAGGAGCATCAGACACAAGGCTTTCACAACCACACAGTCACTCTTTGACAGCCATATCATCATACAATTATAGGTGATATCTATTTAATGCATAAGAATAACCTCCAGGATAACCTCTTGACTCTGTTTGGAATCTCTTAGCCATTGATACTTTATTTTTTCTCATTTTACTCTTCCCCCTTTTGGTCGAGAAGTTTTTCTCAATCCCTTGATGCTAAGTCCCAGCTCATTCTAGGATCTCTGTCCCACATTGCCAGGAAGGTCCACACCCCTGGGAGTCACAGCCCACATAGGCAGGGGGAGGGCGGTGGGTTTGCTTGTTGTGTTGGCTGGAGAGAGAGGCCACATCTGAGCAAAAAAAGAGGTTCTCTTGGGGGTGACTCTTAGGCCTAATTTTAAGTAGGCTTGACATATTCTTTGTGGGGTTAAGTTTCATATGAACACCCCAAGCTTGAAGACTCAGCCTATAGCTTTGGTTGTCTCCACTGCTTGTGAGAATATCAAGAATTCTCCACTTTGGGGAGTTGAATTTTCCCCCTTTCTCACCATTCCCCCAAGGGGACTTTGCAAATACTTTTTTACTCACTATTCAAATCACTCTGGGATTTATCTGGGCATCACTCTGGACAAACCTACAAAATCTTATGCCCTACTCAAGGTTCCATGTACTTATGGTGTGGAAAGGCTTTTTAAAAGGGAATTTAATAAGTTACAAGTTTACAGTTCTAAACCTATAAAAATGTCCAAATTAAGGTATCCAGGGAAGATAACTTAATTCAAGGAAGGCCGATGGGTCTCCAACAACTTTGTAAGCTGGGAAACCACATGGCTGGCATCTGTTGGTCCCTTGCTCCTGGGCTATGTTGCCTTCAGCCTTTGTTCCTATGGGGGTTCCTCACTTTGCTTCTCGGGGGCTGGCTTCCCTTGGCTTTCTCCAGATTCTGGCTTTCTTAATGTCTCACGGCAGCATCTGTTGGACTCCAAATATCCATGTCTGTGTACCCCAAATGTTGGCATCTGTGTCAGCTCTGCTTTGAGGTTTCTGTAGGTTCTGTTGTTTCTGAGACTTTTGAATATCTCCAAAATATTTCCTCTTTTAAGACCCTAGTAATCTAATCAAGACTCAACCACAATGGATGAAGTCACATTTCCATCTAATCAAAAGATAACACTCACAATGGGCATGTCACATCTCCATGGAGATAATCTACTCCAAAGTTTCCACCCTGGAATATTGAATCAGGATTAGAAGAAAAAGCTTCGTCCACAAGATTGAATCAGGATTAAAACATGGTTTTTCTAGGGTAAGTAATACTTTCAAACTGGCACAATTGATGTATAAATATTTATCGATATAGAAATATTTATTGATAGATAAATATTTATCTCAGAATCTGCCCTGACAGTTCAGGTTGGCACCACACAGAGGTGAAGGTGGGGAAAAGGTCAGCAATGGCACCGGGAAGTTTTCCTGCCATTTTTAAGTTGCCTTTTTCTTGATTCGGTGTTTGTCGAGTTACTGCAACCCTTTAACTGTTTTCTGGAATTCTGAAAAATATGGTCCTGCCAATTTTTGCTGGTTGTTTAAAGATTCTATAGGGCATGGAACCCTGTACTGTTTCACTCCACCATCCTGTAGACTGTTAATTGAAACATTGAATTTTTGACATTGGAAATGAGTCTGAGATTTCCATAATAATTGATATTGTTCTATATCATACTAGATGGTCTAGCAAATGCAATAAGGCAAAAAGTGAATGATAGTTAAAGATTGGAAGGAAGAAAATAACCATAACTATTCACAGTTATTGTGATTGTATTCACAGAAATTTCAAATGGATTGATAGAAAAATTATTGGAGTTAATAAAAGGGGTTAAAATGGTGACTGGCAACAAGGAAGTTTAAAAATATTGTAATATATGTACCAATAACAAATAACTAGAAAATAAAAATTAAAAATAAACTTTTTGCAAAAAATAAAATGTTGAATACTTAGAAATAAATTTTATGAAAGATAGGTATATTAGGGTTATCTAGAGAAACAGAATCCACAGGAAATATTTGTAAATATAAAATTTGTAAAAGTGTCTCACATAAATGTGAGAACATGGAGTCCAAAATCTGTAGGGCAGGCTGTGAAGTTGACGGTTCTGATGGAGAGTCTGGATGAACTCCACAGGAGAGGCTTGCCAGCTGAAGCAAGAAGAGAACCTGTCTTTTCTGAATCCTCCTTAAAAGGCTTGAATTAAGCATCACTCATTAAAGAAGACATGCCCCTTGGCTGATTACAAATGGAATCAGCTGTGGATGTAGCCGACGTGATCATGATTTAATTCTATGAAATGTCCTCATAGCAAAAGACCGCTCAGCACTTACCCAACAGACAAACAGGTACCACCACCTGGCCAAGGTGACATATGAACCTGACCATGACAGTCCACCTGTTGTCAACTTGGCCACTATACTCATCACCTTAAACTATACCTAATTTCTAAATAGAAAACAATAAAAAACACATTTTTTCCCTCACCTAACAGTACTCAAATGTCCTGCATATAACCTGAAACACATTAAATCTCTCCAGAATAGGGTGCAAGTCCTTGGGTAATATTCATTCCTAAACTTGATATCTTATAACTTAAATAGTATAACATGAACAAAACAGCACTATGGTCCTCATTTCTGTAACTGATCATGTGGTCCTAGTTCATAATTATCACTACCTTCTTCCACTACCCATTCCATGTTCCCTTTACCCTCAGCAAGCACTTCAGCTGGCTGTGGTTCTTTGCCTGCTTGGGTGACCCAAACCTTCATTCCTGAAGTTTCAGAGCCATTGGTAGCCAATCCAATCATTGCGCGGATTGGGTGGTTGCAGTTTTCCATTGATTTTAATCACAGGGCATGGTAGTACTAAAAGACACCCTAGGGGATCTCCTACATTCTA
>PVIY010040590.1:0-22263 GCA_004026745.1 Myrmecophaga tridactyla
ACTTTAGATGTCTCCTTAGGGACACACACATTATCAGGTTTTAAACGGTAGCTGACTGAGAAATCAGAGAAACTGAGTCCGAGTTTAAAACTTTATTGTCCCGGGGCAAGGTTTCCAGGTCCGGGTGCTCAGGGTGCGGGCCGGGGAAGTCGCGTCCCCCTAGGAGCGGCAGGGTTAGATATAGGCTAGCTAGTGGGGGTGCTGACGATGCCTACGGGGCCTCCTGCGGTAGGTTAGGAGTTTCCCGTGCTTTAGAGCCGGGGGCATAGCTATGGGCTGTGTGCAGTGGGCATAGCTACGGGCTGTGTGCAGTGGGCATAGCTACGGGCTGTGTGCAGTGGGGGTCCTTTGTTTGTCAGGGCAGGTCCTGATTGGAGGAGTTTGAACAGCTGTATGCCCGGATGTTCACGGGTTTTAGTTTGGGTAGGGGCCTTCCAACCAGAGGCTACCTGGCCAGGCCTTACACACATGATCTCTCCAAGTTCATAGATTCACAGCATTAATTTAATAACTTGTTCCTGCTAGCGCACATTTATTTTATTTTATTTTTAATTCTCTGAATCCCTTTCAGGAGAAAATAAAAATGTAGACCCTGAAATCTGGTGTGAAAAGTTCAGCACTGAAGATGTCTTATCACTGCTCTGAATGTGTTTAGAGCCTGAATTTCTTTAATCTGAGAAAGAATTAGCTTTATGAAAACAGTGAATTACATTTCTGTTTTTTCTCCCCCAAATAAGGCATTCACTTATGAAAATCACATATTCAAACATGTTATTCATATACCTTTCAAAATTGTTTTCCATCATCCCATGTTGTGCAAAGGTACTGTGGAAAGTGCAGAGATGCATAACATATATAGTCTTTGTTTTTAGGAGCTTTCAATCCATTAGATCCTCTAGGATAAAAGGTCATGAGAGAGTCATCTTTTCCTGAAAGACCTGTTCATGAGCCACCAATGAATATTTATTCCTCTTAGCATTTAAAGCTTTTGGTCTTGTTAATGCTCAGGCTGAGGACAAAGAATGAGGAGAAGCATTATTTTAATGCATATCTTTAAGTCATTTACTTTTTTTTTTTTTTTTTGGAATCAGAATTATTTATTCTGTCTTACAGCTGCATCATATTCCATTATATGTATATACCACAGCTTGTTTAGCCACTCATCTGTTGATGAATATTTGTTTCCATCTCTGGCAATTGTAAATAATGCTGCTGTAAACATTGGTGGGTAAATGTCCATTTTTGTCCTTGCCCTCATGTCCTCTGAATAGATACCTAACAATGGTATTGCTGGATCATATGCCAATTCTATTTACATCCCTGGGAGTCATGTCCCACATAGAGAGGGGGAGGGCAGTGAGTTTGCTTGCCATATTGGCTGAGAGAGAATAGGCCACATCTGAGCAACAAAAGAGGTTCTCTGGGGGTGACTCTTAGACCTAATTTTAAGTAGACTTAGCCTATTCTTTGTGGGGTTAAATTTCATATGAACAACCCCCAAGGTTGAGGACCTGACCTATTGATTTGGTTTTTCCCACTACTTGTGAGGATATTAGGAATTCCCCAAATGGGGAAGTTGAATTTCCCCTTTTCTCACCATCCCCCAAGGGGACTTTGCAAATACTTCTTTATTCATTGTTCAGAGCACTCTGGGATTACCAGGGCATCACACTGGACAAACCTACAAAATCTCATGCCCTATTCAAGGTTCCAGGTACCTATGGTGTTCAGTTAACCTGTCCATATAAGTAATATTCAGAAATGCACTAGTCAAAATCTAAATTTTGTACCAAGTAGATATTTTTTGCTTTAGTCTCACACAGAATTTGACATTAAAATATGAATGACCATCTATTTTCACACCCTGTAATATTGACATTACTTTGTTCTTCATCATGCAAAAACATTTTTTTAAATTTGAACATTTAGTCACTATCATTGTACCCTCCAGGCATTCCTAGATTTTACCATCTCAGTCTTTATCTTCTATCTTTCCTTCTGGTTTCATGTGTGCCCCCAGCCCTCCTCCCTCTCTCCTTCTCACATCTTCAGTGTACTTACATTATTGTGCTACAATCAGGTAGTATTGTGCTATCCATTTCTGAATTTTTACCATCAGTCCTGTTGCACAATCTCTATCCCTTCAGCTCCAATTACCTAATATCTACCCTATTTCTATCTTCTGATGACCTCTGTCCTTAACAGAAATTCTCCAAGTTCATCCATTGATGTTAGCTCATATCAGTGAGACCATATAGTATTTGTTCTTTTGTTTCTGGCTTATCTGACTCAGCATAATGTTCTCAAGGTCCATCCATGTTGTTACATGCTTCATGACTTTATTCTGTCTTACAGCTGCATCATATTCCATCATATCTACATACCACAGCTTGTTTAGCCACTCATCTGTTGATGGATATTTGTTTCCACCTCTTGGCAATTGTAAATAATGCTGCTATAAAATTAGTGGGCAAATGTCCATTTGTGTCCTTGCTCTCATGTCCTCTGAATAGATGCCTATCAATGGTATTGCAGAATCATATGGCAATTCTACACTTAGTTTCCTGAGGAACCACCAAACTGCCTTCCACAGTGATTGTACCATTTTGCATTCTCACCAAGAGTGGATAAGTTTGCCTCTTTCTACACACCCTCTCCAACACTTGTCATTTTCTGTTTTACTGATAATGATCTTTCTGGTGAGTGTGAGATATCTCATTGTGGTTTTGATTTGCATTTCACTAACATCCAGGGAAGTTGAGAATCTTTTCATGTGCCTTTTAGCCATTTGTATTTCTTCTTCTGAGAAGTGTCTGCTCATGTCTTTTGCCCATTTTCTGTTTTTTTTTTTTTTTGTCTTTTTGTTGTTGAGTTGAAGAAATCTTTATATATTCTGGATACAAACACTTATCTGATATGTCATTTCCAAATATTGTCTCTCATTGTGTAGACTGTCTTTTTGCTTTCTTGACAAAGCTCTTTGATGCACAAAAGTGTTTAATTTTGAGGAGTTCCTATTTATCTCTTTCTTTCTTCAAGGCTTGCACTTTGGGTGTAAGATCTAGAAATCTGCCTCTTATTACAAGTTTTATAAGATATTTCCCTACATTTTTTTCTAAAAGTTTTTGGTCTTACATTTAGTGTTTAGGTCTTGAATCCATTTTGAGTTAATTTTTGTATAGGGTGTGAGATATGGATCTTTTTCATTCTTTTGTATATGGATATCCAGTTCCCCAAGCACTATTTATTGAAGAGACTGTTCTGTCCCAGGTGAGTTGACTGCTTTATCAAAGGTCAATTATTCATAGATGAGAGGGTCTATATCTGAACACACTAATTGATTGGTCAGTATATCTATCTTTATGACAGTATCATGCTCTTTTGACCACTATACTTCATAATACACCTTAAAATCAGGTAGTGTGAGACCTTCAACTTCATTTTTCTTTCTTAGGATATTTTTAGCTAGTTGGAGCACTCCGGCCTTCCAGATGAATTTGGCTTTTGGTTTCTCTATTTCCTCAAAGTAAGTTTTTTGAGATTTTAATTGGTATTGCATTGAATCTATAATTCGATTAGGTAGAGTTGACATCTTACCTATAATTAGTCTTATAATCCAAGAACACAGTATGCCCTTCCATTTATTTAAGTCTTCTGTGATTTCTTTCAGCAATTTCTTGTACATTTCTCTGTGTAAGTCTTTTGTATCCTTAGTTAAGTTTATTCCTAAATGTTTTATTCTTTTGCTTGCAATTGTAAATGGAATTTCTTTCTTGATTTCCCCCTCAGGTTGCTCATTTCTAGTGTACAGAAACACTACAGATTTTTTGAATATTGATCTGTAACCCTCCACTTTTCTGTACTCATTTATTAGCTCTAGTAGGTTTGTGGTGGGTTTTTCAGGATATTCAACATAAAGTATCATATCATCTGTGTACAGTAAGAGTTTTACTTCTTCCTTTCTAATTTGTATGCTTATATTTCTTTTTCTTTTCTAATTACTCTGGCTAGAACTTCCAACACAATGTTGAATAATAATGGTGACAGTGGACATTCTTGCCTTGTTCCTGATATTAGAGGGAAAGTTTTCAGTTTTTCCCCATTGAGAACGATGTTAGCTGTGTATTTTTCATATATTCTCATTATCATGTTGAGGACGATCACTTCTATTCCTATCCTTTGAAGTGTTTTCAGCATGTTGAATTTTGTCAAATGCCTTTTCTGCATCAATCAAGATGATCATGTGTTTTTTCTGCTTTGATTTGTTGATATGGTCTATTACATTAATTAATTTTCTTATGTTGAACCATACCTGCATACCTGGGATGAACTCTACTTGGTCATGGTGTATACTTCTTTTAATGTGCTGGATTTGATTTGCAAGAATTTTGTTGAAGATTTTTGCATTTATATTCATTACAGATATTTTTCTTTAATTTTCTCTTTTTGTAGTATCTTTCTCAGGCTTTGGTATGAGGGTGATGTTGGCTTCTTAGAATGAACTAAGTAGCCTTCCTTCCTCTTCAATTTTTTTTAAGGGTTTGAGCAGGATTGGAACCAATTCCTCCTTGAATGTTTGGTGGAATTCACATGTGATGCCCTGTGGTCCTAGACTTTTCTTTTTTGAGAACTTCTTAATATCCAACTCAATGTCTTTACTTGTGGTTGGTTTGTTGAGGTCATCTGCTTCTTCTTGAGTCACTGTTGGTTGTTCATGCCTTTCTAGGAAGTTTCCCATTTCATCCTATTTTATAAGCATAAAGTTTTTCATGGTATCCTCTCATTACCTCCTTTATTTCTGTGGGTTCAGTAGTTATGTCTCCTCTTCCATTTCTGATTTTATTTATTTGCATCCTGTCTCTTCTTCTTTTTGTCAGCCTTGCTCAGGGTACATCAATTTTCTTGATTTTCTCATAGAACCAACTTCTGGTTTTGTTGATTTTCTTCATTGTTTTCTTGTTCTCAATTTCAATTATTTCTACTCTAACCTTTGTTGTTTCTTTCCTTTTGCTTGGTTTGTAGTTTGCTATTCTTTCCTTGTTTCTTCCAAGTAAGTAGTCATTTCCATGATTTTTGCTCTTTCTTATTTCTAGATATAGGTGTATAAGGCAGTAAATTTCCCTCTTAGCACTGCCTTTGCTGCATCCCCTAAATTTTGATATGTTGTGTTTCCATTTTCATTTGCCTATAGATATTTACTGATTTCTCTTATAATTTCTTCCTTGACTCACTGGTTTGTTTAAGAGTGTGTTGTTGAGCCTTGAAGTATTTGTAAATTTTTTGGCCCTCTGCCTGTTACTGATTTTCAACTTCATTCCTTTATGATCCAAGAAAGTGTTTGCATGATTTCAACCTTTTTAAATTTATTGAGAATTCTTTATGATCTATCGTATTGTCTATCCTTGAGAATGATCCCTGAGCACTTGAGAAAAAGTGTACCTACTGTTGGGAGGTGTAATGTTCTATAAGTGTCTTTTAAGTCTAGTTCATTTATTGTATTATTCAAATTTTCTGTATTTTTATTGGTCCTCTGTCTAGATGTTCTGTCCATTGATGAGAGTGGGGAATTGAAGTCTCCAACTCTTATGGTAGATGTGACTATTTCTCTTCTCAGTGTTGGCATCATGTATTTTGGAGCACTCTGACCTGGTGCATAAATATTTATGATTGTTATGTCTTCTTATTGAATTTCTTTTATTAATACCTACTGTCCTTCTTTGTCTCCTTTATTGTTTTACATTTGAAGACTAACTTGTTGGATATTATTATAGCTGCTCTTGCTCTTTTCTGATTGTGGTTGCATAAAATATATTTTCCCAACTTTTCACTTTCAATTGATGTTTGTCCTTGGGTCTAAAATGTGTCCCCTGTAGACAGCATATAGATGGGTCCTGTTTTTTTAATCCATTCTGCCAGTCTGTGTTTTTTGATTGGGGAATTTAATCTATTAACATTTTGTGTTATTACTGCAAAGGCAGTACTCTCTTCTACCATTTTGCCTTTTAGATTTTATATGTCATATCTAATTTTTCTTCTTTTTACCTTTACTGATTGTCTTCATTTCTATGCTCTTCTACACACCTCTCTCTTTTGTCTTTTCCTGTCTATAGTGCTCCTTTTAGTATTTCTTTCAGAATTCATCTCTTCATCACAAATTCTCTCAGTGATTTTTTTCTGAAAATGTTTTAATTTTCCCCTCATTTTTGAAGGACAATTTTGCTGGATATAGAATTCTTTGTTGGCAGTTTTTCTCTTTTAGAGTCTTAAATGTATCATATCACTGTCTTCTCACCCCCATGGTTCTGCTGAGAAATCTACACATAGTCTTACTGAGCTTCCCTTGTATGTGATAGATTGCTTTTCTCTTGCTTCTTTCAAAATTCTTTCTCTTTCACATCTGTCATTCTGATCAGTAAGTGCCTTGGAGTACTCTATTTGGATCTATTCTGTTTGGGGTATGCTGCTCTTCATGGATTGGTAATTTTAAATCTTTCATAAGAGTTGGGAAAATTTTCAGTGATAATTTCCTCCACTAGTTTTCTTCTCCTTTTCCCTTCTCTTCTCCTTCTGGGACACCCAAAACATGCATATATTCATGTGCTTTATGTTGTCATTCAGTTCCCTGAGTCTCTGCTCATATTTTCCATTCCTTTCCCTATATTTCTTTTTTCTTGTCAGATTTCAGATATTCTGTCCTTCAGTTCACTAATCCTATCTGCTGCCTCTTGAAATCTAACGTTTTAGGTTTCCATTATTTTTTTCATCTCTTCTACTGTGTCTTTCATTCCATAAGTTCTGTGATTTGATTTTTCAGACTTCTGAGTTCTTTATGTTTGTCCCTTACCTTCTTTATCTCCTCCCTCAATTCACTGATTTGATTTTGATGAGATTTTCTTTGTCTGTTTGGCCTTCCTGTGTTAATTGTTTCAACTCCTGTATCTCATTAGAATTATTGGTTTGTTCCTTTGACTGGACCATATCTTCAATTTTCCTAGTATGATCCATTATTTTTTGCTGGCATCGGGGCATTTAATTTCCTTATTTATTTTATTCTGGAGATTATTTTCATTCTTTTACCTAGGATTTTCTTGCTGTGTGGCTTTGTTCTCTATCTGTTATTTCACATTCAGTTCAACTTATTCTAGAACTCTAGCATAGGTTTTGTTTAATGGACCAGAATTTTCCTGTTCTAGTTTTCTTGTTTTTTACCCTGTCTGCATGCTACCTTTTTTTTTTTCCTTAGGAGGGTTACTTAGGTATTATAGACTCTAGTCAGATTTTCCCAGTCCAGACTGGCCTCCTCTCAAGAGGAAAGAATCATCTGCATCAGTTTTTCCTGACAGTGAGACCCAACAGGTTGACATACATTCCTATGAAGCCTCTAGACCCTCTGTTTTTCCTATCCTGCCCAGTATGTAATGCCTGTCTGCCTGTAGGCCCTACCAGTATAAAGTAATGCAGTGCCTTCAACTTCAGCAGACTCTTCCTGCTGAGGACATGTTTGAGACAGAGGAGAGGCTGTATGCTGGCTTTAATTATTTCAGTTTTCCAGTCCCTGGGTTCTGAATTCCTTGGGAGAAGGATTCCACCTGAGCTGGACCCCACCCATCTCCTGGGTAAGGCACAACATCCAAGGAATTACCCCTTTTCACCTGACCAACCTCTTCTTCTCTCAGACAAGCTTAATTCCACCCAAGCCTGGGGTAGTTGGAGCCTGAGAAGACTTGCAGTTGTAAAAAAAAATCCTTTTCAGAGCAGGACCCCCATTTCTTAGGTTTATTAATCAAGAGTTTAAGTTGGTACATTGCTCTATGTATCTCCAGGTCCTAGGTGCTCCCTCTTTTTTTTAGGGTCCATCCCTTTTCAAGTATTTTGTCTGTCCAATCCAAAATACCTCTTTTGCCCCCCCCACCAGCCCTGTTTCCTCTACATAAGGGGAAAAACTAGTAACTTTAGTTTTTATCCAATGTTTAGCTGAGCTCAGGGCCTATTTTTAATAGTCAGAATTTGTGAATTAATTCTACAGTTGGAGACTGGTTGAGCTCAGACCCTTGCAGTTTGTAAAGTATCTTTCCTTTCCCGTCTAGGAACTGCCCTGTGGAGGAGGGTCACTGGCCTCCAGGGCATGGAGGATTCACAGCTCTGGGTGGGATCACAGCTGGTCCAGCTTGTCCAGACTAGTACACTGTTTGTCTATTCATTTATGTGGTCTCAGCAGTTGTTCTGTACTATTCATGGGTATTTACTAGCTGCTCTGGAGGATGAAATAAATTCCATACCTCACTAAGTTCTGTCTTGAACTCCAGTTTCTCATCCAAGTTCTTAATTTGAACATGGATTTATGAACCTTTTTTTCATTATGGTTTGTGCTTTTTGCATTCTTTTTTAGAAAATTTTCTGAATCTGACATCTTGAGACTCTTCTACACTGCCTTCAAAATGTTTATGCTTTTGCTTTTTACCTTTAAGAGATACACATAAATGTTGTGTAAATATTCAGTCCTTTAAAAATTAATTAAAATTAAAACATACACAACCATCCATAATTTTTTTTTACCTTTTTTATGGTATAATGTAACATTTATACAAAGCTAAGAAAGAAAGAGCAATAGTTTTCAAAGCACTGTTCAACAAATAGTTATAGGATAGTTCCCAGAGTTTGTCATAGGCTATCATAACATCATCTCACGTTTTTCCAAAAGTATTTCTTTAATTCACCTCAGATGCCTTCCTGACCACTTTACCTAACATTTCAACCACTCTATCAGTGCACATATTTCATATTGCCCTTCTTTCCTTTTTTCCCCTTAGCATATACTATCAAATTACAAAAACATTATTTATTGCCTATGTCCTTTATAACATAAATTCAATGAAAGGAGAAATGTTTACCTACATTACTCACTCCTTACATTCCAGCTAAAGTACCATGCATGACATGGTGTTGATAATTCCTGAATTCATGAATTTTGATTACATAAGTTATATACAAAACATTTTGTATTATTTTTATGTCATTACTTTTTCCAAGACTTCTTTCACATTATTTTCAGGTACCACAAAAAATATGAAAAATTGAGATGCAAGCTTTCCTAAAATTGAAGTAAATGCAATTTAGTAGCAAGAACTATACTGTTTATTTCCACTTATAGAGGTGGACAAAGTCATCTCCAAGTCAGACAGGGCACTAGCAGGTAGGTGTGACCTTGGGTGTAAGGGAGAAGTGGGGCCAAATTCGAATTCCCTAATTTGGTTCATGCGGATGGTGAAGGGTGAACAGCAACAGTATTTTGTTAATGCCATTCCAAAAGCACTTTGTGGGAGGTCCAGCTATCAGAGGACAATACAGAATTAGGAAATTTAGGTGACAAGAAACTTCTGTCTGTAACTAGGAAAATCCATGACTCAAGTTCATATTTAAAGTGCTACCAATCAATCCACAGACTTTTTCACAGGTTCCTTCCCCTACCCTAACCCATCAGCTGACATTTAACCTCTTATGTGCTTGCATTTCAGGGCTCTCTCTTATAAACAGATGAAGTCAGAATTTTTTTCAATCCACTCTGATAATCTCTGTATTTTATCTGGAGAGTTTAGATGAGCAGTTCCATGCATTTTCATCCAAGATCCTTTTACACTCTTTGAGAACTCCAAAGAGCTTTTGGTTACATGAGTTATATTTATCAATACTTACCAAAATTATTTACCAAAATTTTTACTCTTAAAAATTTAAATTTATAAATTTAGAAAGTATTTAATCCATTTCAAAATAATAATAAACTCATTACATGTCAACGTAACTTATTTTTTATGAAAGATAAGTATATTTTCAATATCAAACTATTTAGTGAGAAGGATGTGATTATTTCACTTTTTTCAAATCTCTTTAACACCTTTAATGGCTCTCTAAAAATCCTTTAATGTCTGTCTTCACAGATAAGTGAATTCTCATATCTACTCCCACATTCAATCTGTGTGATATGTTGATTTGAAGTATATGAAGAAAATCCAGCCTCAAACTACCATGTGATTGAAAACGGGGTAGTATATTAAAAACCTATTCAGATAAATTCAGATATTCTTTTGTCAGTGCTCTTCCAAGTGGCATTCAGAAGTATGAACCTGTTTTCTACCTTTTGCTGTTCTTCTCAATCTATACTTTTCTTATTTTTCTATCAAGGTGAGTGCCATTTAGGACATTGTAGAACTATGGGTTCACTTCCACTCCTGCTCAAACACTCCTCTCACTCAGGCAGGCACTGAAGAGAATATGGCACAATTTATATTAATCAGTTTTATATTTCATCAACAACCTGATTTACTAGTGGAAAAATGTGTGGTGACTCAGCAGTGATGGACATTTGTACTATAGTATCCCATAGCATGAAGGGCACTGTGTTAGTTTTCTAGATTGCATAAATAGATTCTCCTTAGTTACAAAGACAAACACTCTATTTCATAGAGTCTTCTCCTCCTTGTCTCTCTTCTACACTGGAAAGCTGAAAGTACCACAGTTCATCTCTCTAGCCAACCAGTTGTACACACTGGAGCCTGTTGGGCAAGTCAAGTGAAATTTCTTGAGTAATATGTGACCTGCACCCCCAATGTACTGATGGCTAATATGTGTCCCCCTAGCTCCCCTGGAGGATCTGACAGAGGAGGCTCCTAGAGGAAGCTTGGATAATGATGTCACATCTAATGCCAAGGTAAGATCATCTGTTTTGTCTAAGGTAGAAATGCCCCTTTCTCACATTCATTCTTTTCCAATTGAGTATACATCTTAGAATATGATGATATACATTATAGATATTAGCTACTGTTGTGCAGGAAGAAAAAGTTGAAAGGGAACTCATATCAATAGCTGGCTGATACAGGAGGGCATGGAAATGGCATCCTCAGTTTATAAGCCATATGGGAGGGGACTTTTGCCTCAGCAGCCATATTTCCTCCTGATTAAGGCTATTGTAATTACCAACAAAATGGACTTGAGAGACACATCTTCCAGGAAAAGCCTTGCCCTTTCCCATTGGTGACTTCTATGCTTATGAGATCTTGACTTTACCACTGTTTCCCATCTGTTTTAATAAAATATCAAAATCTGAGCAAATATGACATAGCCTGGCTTGATTTATGCTATGTTTTTTCCTCTGCAATTGCAAGTGACTTTGAAAGCAAGCAAAAGCAGTAAGTATCCAAGTGCTGTGGGAAGAAATTGAGTTAAAATAGGAGGGTTCCTATAAGCTTTAGTGTGGTGAACTAAAGCCTGATTCCAGTCTCATGGGGAAATGAAGATTGGGGTTATAAGAAAAAAATTCGGTGGAAGAACTCTGTCTTTCTTTCTATGGTCCCTGGCAGAACCACTGTTCCTTTCAGGTGCAGATTTGAGTGAATGGGCCTTAGTGAAGTCCATGTGGGAGTCTCTGTGGTGTGATTGTGAATATCTATGGGAGTGTGTTGGGTGACTGTGTGCATGTCCACAGTTGATATTCCTGCTTGCACTGGAAAATTGCCAGTGGCAACTTTCTCAAATATACCCTATTACCACAGCACATTTAATGTATGTTAGCTTGTTCTAACTTCATCACAGCTTCATCTGGGGTTTGCTTAATGTGTATATAACAAAGATGGACAAAGTGAGGTGTGAAATGAATGGTCCAGCTCTTGTGTTCCTAAAGGGGAAAGTCCTAAGTGTAAAGCCAAGCTTGTAGCCAAAATGCTGATGCACTTGCTACTCAGACATGTGTTCACTAGACAATGCACAAGGGAGCTTCAGCATCTGTAAATGTGTGTGGCATTAACTGAGCATACAGAGATCAGAACTGTTTATCATCATAAGGTAGCATCAGTGGTTCCATGGTGTAAGGCAGATAGCTATGTGGTTAACTGCAGACTCTGGCATAGATATCAGTGCCAAAAGCATATAAAAAGCCAACATATGCAGTGGCATGGTGGATCAATGGCAGAATTCTTGTCTGCCATACCAGAGACCCAGGTTTGATTCCTGCAGCCTGCCCATGCAAAGAAAGAAGAGGGAAAAAAAAGTATAAAAAGCCAACATACTTCCAGTGACATAAAAAAATTTGAGCTGTGAGGCATCATATAGGACAAATGGTCAACAACCAGGACTGAGGGCATAGTTCAGCAGCTTGTCCAAAGTAGACAGACATCATGAAGATAATTTATTGCATTTGATAGCATTATTGGCATGAACTCTAAAGATCCTTAAATCCTGTAAGCAACACATAGTAGGGTCACTGATGAATAAGAACTCAAATAAGAGTTAGTTCTTCACTTGGTGCCCCAAACCCTTGTTGAAATGCTCCAGACGCATAGGCTAGATGGCACTAGAAGTCAAACTATGCATGCCTCCATAATTTCTGTCCCACTGTTGAGGGCCAGCGATGGACAATCAATAATTCAATGAATACAAAAATGGTATAGAAAAGGGAGATTGAAGGAAAACTGTGATTAGTAAAGGATGATTAAATAATATTTTAGTGTTTTCCAATATTCTATAATTGATTATCTTTACAACAAATTATCAGTTAACAAATGCAAAAACTGCGTTGCCTAAAACTGAATCTGTTCAAACAGGAAGATTCCTTCTAATCAAGTGGGAATCCCTATGGACGATACCTTAAATGTATTGTCAATAAATGTGGATTGCAGCCTCCCAGAGCCATATCTTGCAAGGAAATCACTCATCTTCTGTTAACCATCAGCACCCAGGTTTACTGACTGATGGGCACATTTTATATCACACCACAAGGACAAAAGGCAGCCTGAAGCTCAACAAACTGGCACAGGTCCCCTAGATCTTTGCCTTCCCTAATCATGTCAAACAGGCACCATCACCTGAAAATTCATTCTAGTGTCAAGGTCCCAAAAGGACAATATAGTGGCTGAGCACAGGGTTGACAAAGAGTGAGCCACTCTAGGTAAGAGGCACACAAGCTGACAAGAAGTCCTGCCCTGTTTGCACTGCATCCTGACCACCAAGTCTCACAACAGGCCCCCAGCTCAACTTAGCCCACAGCCAGGTCAAAATTTGTACTCAGAAGAATCAAGCCAAGACACAAAAGAGAGATCACTCAGAGGAAATCTAAACCAGGTGGGAGCAGGGTATTAGTGGGCAGGATCAGGTGACATGACCACTCCTGCAGTAAAGGAGCTACATTTGTTGGGGCTTTATTTGTTTTTTCTGAGGGTGAAAAGGAGAGATGCCTGACACAGCCTGAGGAGAAATCTTGGGAAGTTAGATATGGCAGTTTCAATAAATATTTTAAAGCTTCTTAAAGAAATGAATGAAAAAGAAAAACAACTGATGAAAAAAAGAGAAAACAATTTTTTTGCAATAAAAAATTAATCCAAGGGGAAAAATATTACAGCACAAAATTAAAGTTTAAAAAAAAGATACAACTAATCAAAAATGAATTTAAAAATGCTGTCCCCATAACCTCCTTGGTCAGCCCATATTTGGACCTATGAAGCAAAAACTGAGCTCTGAGAGCAACTCATCTCCCATAGCACCCTGTGAAAAATGTACTCATAAACTGTGCTGATGTCCACCCTCACCTATCTTAAAATTAGGGTAGAAAAAATATTTTATCATATGCATAAATTCAAGCTGGTAGGAAAAATCTGGTCATGGCTAGAAGATGAGTCAGAGCAATCCAAACTTTCAGACTTTCTCCAAACCCTGCTCTTGCCATTAATGCTCCACCTCCACAAGGTCTTCCCCTCAATTACAGGTTACTTGAGAAACAGCTTCCATAGCAATGCATCCTGCTCCAAATGTGCCTGAGTTCAGTGTGGCTCTGTTCCTAATCCCACCCCCAGCACTGCCTTGTCCTCTAAATCCAGTCCACAACCATCCTCCTCCTCATCCCAGCTTTTCCTCAGTGAGGACATCATCCATTAGAGCCAGGAAAGACACATCAGTTGTTTCTTAAGCTCACTGTCTAAAAAGGGAGAAAAAAACAACAAATTAAAGGCAGGAAGGGTAGAAGGAGTTATAAGGGAAGACGGGAAAGTAAACTACTTTTTTGAGGAAGGTGTAACAACCTTAAAAATCTCCTTCAGGTAGAGTTTGCAGCAGTAAAGTTTCCTAAGACAAGATGGTTTCTTTTGTCACAGATTCTGAGATGACAAACAAAGAGAAAGCGGGAAAAAATGAACCTCAAAGGACAGGAGGTGGGTGAGGCTCTTCAGTATGACACTTGTTCTGTGTTCACAGCTCAGAGCCTCAATGCCTGCTGACCTCTGCTGTTTGCAATACAGAAGAGCAATGTGCTGGTGAAAACTGATCCAGTTCAAAGATAACATTAATAATAATTGTTATTATATTAGTAAAAAGTCAAGGTAAAATATCAAGTGCATTTTATGTGTTTTTTGGTTATACTGTTTTTTTTCAAAGCAAAACACACTTTTTTTTCATTTCTTCCTCAGACCCATTCATGTCCTGGGCTTAGATGCTTGACTCTTTAGTACACACATACAGATTGGTAACATATCACCTGGGAGACAAGATAGTCCAAAGTAATGCTGTTGACCAACCTCTGGGTTAGGAACACCTGCTCCTCCCCATTGCCCATGGCCAAGTGGCCCTCTGCATCATGGTCTCAGCACTTCTTGATGGTCATACAGAGTTGGACCAGGCCTGGGTACTTCAGCCAGTGATCCTTAATGGAGGGACACATCCTGTTGTGTAAATACACATCCTGCAGCTCCTTCAGTGAAAGCTGCTGGCCAATCTCTTCCTCAAAGGGCTGCACATACTCATCCACAGGTCCATCTGCAACCATGCAGTGGGACATGATTTCCCACAGCACCATCCATATTGTGTGCATGTCAATGCACAAGAAAGCTTCTGTCTGGAAGTTAATGGCTCCCTCAAGCACCTCAGGGGCCATATATTACTGGGTGCCCTCCTGTCCATGGTTATCCCCTGGAGGTCTACCTGGCTCAAATTGAACAACCAGGCTGAAGTCAGCCAACACAGCCATTAGGTTGCTCTTCAGCAATACATTATTGCTTTTAAAATCTCTGTGAGCAATAGATGGCTTGAGGCCCTCACCACAGCACCAGGGCATGTCCTCATGCAGGTATGAGAGCCCTTTTGATATTATCTCTGCCACATGACACAACTTGTTTCATGTGATGATGCTCCCCTTGAGGTAATGTGTGAGGGAGTCCTTGTCATGGAAGGTGGTGATGAGCCAGTTCTGCTTCAAGGTTGGAGCCTCACTTCTCAGCAGCAATAAACTGCAGCAGGTTCTCATGCTTCATGCCAGATGTGCTGAAGATCTCCCTTTCACTGTGCCATGACTGCTTGAGTGGGAAGATCTTGGCAGCCACAAAGTCATTCATGAGCTGTGCCTTCCAGACACAGCCAAAGCACCCCTGAGTCTTGATCTCTAGTAGCTGTAGTAGCTTCAGGCCCACCAGAGTGAACAGGGATGGAGGCCCAGGGTCATTGTGGATGTCCACATGACCATAGGTGGGTTCATGATGCCAGTACATCCCAAAAGCAAGCAGGACAATGAGGAAGAGGCTACCAATGGACAGCAGTGAAAAAACCAGCACCATGAGCACAGTGGGGGCTGTCAGAATGGCTCACATGTGACTTCTGGGCCCCCAGCCTCCAGCAAATGGGTGAAGAACTCATTAGAGACATTGCCTTCACAGCAGCAGAAGTAACACTCCTGGGTATTTTTTAAAATTATTTTTAAGGCACAGAGTAAAGAAGTATAGCATAGCATTTGAAGTCATCCAGCAAGCAAACTTTCATGATGAGCTGGATGGTGCTGGAGCTGTTGCAACAGGAGGCATAACAGTGCAGCCACTTTCCCTACTCACCCTTGCAGTGCTCCAGGCTGCTCTTTTTGGTGAGGTCCTTGTAGTAGATGCACTCCTACATCTTGGTTTCCCAGTACCCTGAAGCTACACACAGCAATTCCCAGAGGAGAGCAGGGGCTGCTGAGGGCACAGTCGTGTTCTGTGGTGTCACTCTGCAGATACCAAGAACATGGAGGCAGAGTCACCTCATGCTCCCAGGGTGTACAAGGCAAGGTGATGGCTGCACTCTCCTTCTTGCACATTTCTTGGGTCCTGCTGGCTTCCTGTGCCTTTGTTCCTGGGAAGCATTCAGGCTGTAAAGGCAAGTGGATGGGGCTGAACATAGATTTTTAATCAGATTGGATTTTGAATCCTGGTTCCCTTAATTACAAGTTGTGAGGCCTTTATTGAGAGTTTCTAGGTTTTCCTTATCCCTAGAGGGTATTTTTTAAAATTATTTTTAAGGCACAGAGTAAAGACCCTAACAGGCCTACAAGCCCATGTTTGGGAAGGCAGACATGGGACTCAAAGGCAAAAGTACTGAGGAAACAATTCCAGATATGCTGGATTTCCTGGTACTTGATAATTTGAGTGTAGACTTGAACTAAATTAAGGCCATTATCTTAAGGCAGCAGAATGTTGGAAAGGTATAAGTTTGGAGATGACAATAAAAACTAGACTTTGTAGTCTTGATTTCGTCCTGAAAGCCCCTCTTACAGATCTGTCTTTTAGGAAGTGCAGCAACAGTGGAGTAGACTAGCATAAATGACCCATTGGGCCTGGTCAAAGAGCAGTTGTCAATGTGGACTGAAAACCAATGTACCTTCTGACTTTCATTCTTGGTGCAAGGGAGAAGAAGGATTGTCCATGGAAAGTGCCTGGTATTGGACATATAGCCAAATTTGGAAGTGGAGCTATTAGATTTGATTTATTGTGAATTGAAAACATTTTTAAACACAGTATTTTCTTTATAAGAATAATCATAGCAAAATCTAGATTTTTTTTTAGAAAAGTAGCCTGAAATCAATAAATTGCAGCCATTATTATTGTTATTATCATTATTGTTATTATTGTCAATGTAGGCCATTCTTATTTAAATTTTCTGATTCTGTTACATATATATATATATATATAATCCTGGAATTATAAATGTTCTGAGAGGTCATCAAGACCAACTTCTTATTTAAGGTAACAAATACTTTTACAGCTTTTCCTACAGATGTTTTTTTACTCTCTTCTAGTCTATGTTCAGTGACAGGGACTTCACAGTTTAAGTAAGTACTCTTCTCTATCTTTAAATTTAGAGTATTTTTCATAAGGGAAGAATACTACATTCCTAGATAAAAATCATTTCCTTGACTATACCTTTTCCTTAAAAGGTAGTATATCTAGAAAACAAGAAACAAAATATACAGAGTGACTCATATGTGACTCATGACTTACATGATTTTTATATTGAATCTAATGTGAACACTTATCTGTTCATAATTATTAATGTCAATGTTACCTATCCACATAGGACAAATGGAGAACCTGGAATTCTCTCCAAATATATCTTTGACCATAGGAATTAAGAAAGTTTAAAAAATTATGCAATAGAACGAATAGATTTTTGTTGTATCTTACAGGTCATCTTTGATATAGGTTTATATAAATCTCAATAATAATTGAGGATAAACAGTACTACAAAAGAGGGAAATAAAAAGGAGAAAAGTGTCTAATTCAAGACTTCTAAATTATCACCACAAGAGTGTTCTGTGACTTGGATCTAATTTAAGTCTTAAATTTTAGGTGGCACATTTTCTGTAGAATGGATCTGAGTTACTGAAAGTGCTAAGTAATCTCAACCACTTTTTGCTAGCCAAACTGTGAAATACATTATGATATTTTCCCACAGGAAATTTTCAACCAGTTCAGCTAGATGAACTTTTCAATTCATACAAATTTACTATGTGTCTATTTTTGGTCCACTGAAGACTTATGGGGGAATGGAGAGATGAATAAAGTTTGGACCCCCATGCCTTCAAGGAGCTTTAATACAGTAGAGTGGCTTTAGTTATAGCCATATATCCACACTAGAAGAAGAATATGGGAAGGATCATTAGGTAGGAAATTATGAGCTCCTACAAAGGCAAGGTCTTTGTTCATTTACCACTGTATTCCCTGCTCCAAAAATAAGGTCCAAAATGCATGTTGAATGAATAATGAGAGACTGGAGAAAAGTTGGAGCAACTTTGGGTCCAGAATTAAAAACAGAGGAAATGCCTCTTGGTGAAACTGAGTGAAAAGTCATAAAGAAATTATTTGAGCTGGGTTTTTGAAGAATGGGGAAAATATGGATGGGCAAATATTGAGGGAAATGGTATTAAAGAAACAGAATTTAGAATAAGCAAATTCATGATAAATATAGGAAAGAACAAATTAAATTCACTTAAGAGGAGGGAGCACCTTTGCAAAAGTTTAAGTTTAGCTAGAAAAATACATCTGGGAGCCAGGATGTAAGAATTGTACCTGACAGATGGCCCAGGTAGAAAACAGTAATTTTGTATCCAGCCAGTATCCATTTACCTTATTCTGATAATTGCTCTCTGATATTCCTGAGAATACCAGCTCTTCCTTACATTTGTTTCAATTTTTTGAAGTTTAATTTAAGTTCAGCATAGTGCCCAAATGATAAGACAATGAATTTTTAAACATTTATAAATATGTAATTACTAACCAAATCAAGATTTCTAAAACCTCAACAGATTCCCTTGTATATCTTTCAAAATGTTAATCTGCATATATTAGTTTTACCTATTTTTAAAGATCATATAAACATCATATAAACTGAAATAGCTTCCTTAACACTATGTCTGTGTCTATGAATTTCATCCATGTCATTGCATAAAAACATGGTCCATTCTTTTTTATTGCTTCACAGTATTCCATTGTAGAAATACAACTTATTTTTTTATTTTGCAGTTGGTGAATATTGTGGTGGTTTTCATCTTGAGAAAATGAAAGAAATACAGATTTTTGTTAGTAATAAAATCTGCATAGATAGAGTGACAAATTGTTACTTTATTCCTGAATCTCAGTCTACACCTATGTGTCTGGCAAAATTATTAATAGTACCCCTTTCTATTCTTAAATGCCCTGGTTTGCATTACAATTTATATGGCAACCCCTCTCATAGAGAACTAAAAAGCAGATGATACATATAACATATTGTTGACTAAAATCAAACTCTAAGAATAACCCTGATTTACTATCATAGTAGCTAAGTGGATCTTTATAGGAAAAATTAACTAGAAGAAACTTCATAAATTCCACATATTGGGTAGTGATCCTGATTAATCTATTATTACCATGGTGGTGATTTATTGGAGAATAGGTTTAGCACTCCATTATAGACATTACTGAAATTAACTTCATTTTAGGATAGCATGAGGATAGTAAAATTAAATAATAAAGTAATGAAATTTATAATAATAAATTAAAAATAAAATAAAATAATAAATTAAAACTACATAAGAGCTACAGAATATTTTCTTATCCAAAACACATTCTTGATGAGATCTGTTAGAGAACCAAATGCTCAATTTCATCTCTCTGTGGCCTATTCATTTTACATACACCCACCCCAATGCCAAAAGACCAGAATCCACAATGGGCCCTTTCCCTGAAACCATCAGCAAATCTGTTTATCTTTTTTCCCTCTATAAAACTCTTTACTTTGAAGCACCTTATGACTGGAATTCATTTGGTCATTTTCTTTTTATTCAGAGCATTTATAATGGGTACTCCTTTAAATTATTTGTTTTGCCATTTATTTGAAATTACCGAGACTTTTAAATAAAAGGATTTACCTTGAGTAATTCAAATTTAATTTTCCAACCTCCCTCAAAGCACTAAGTTAATTAATGATTTCCATATGCATTATGTAATTCATTTATCACCAATGCAATGTGCAATGAAATACCTGTTTTTAATTTTTCATGAATATATTGTATATTCTGGACTCCAAACTTAAGTGTTGATGATTTTTACTGTTATAAAGAAGTAACAAAAATATGCTGGTTTGAATTTGTGGACCCCCAAAAAGCTATGTCCTTTAATCCTCATTCAGCATTTCTGGGTAGGAGTGTTTTATTTATCATGGACTTGTGACCCACCCAATTGTTGGTGGTAACTTTTCATTAGATGATTTCCATGCAGGTGTCTCTACCCATTCAAGGTGGGGTTGCTTACTGGAGCCCTTTAAGAGGGAACCATTTCTGAAAGAGTGACAGAGCCTGTGCAGCCAGAGTCTCTTGGAGATGAAGAAGGATTACACCCCTAGGGGAGCTTCATGAAACAAAAGGCCAGGAGAGAAAGCTGGCAGACACTGACAGGTTTGACATGTGCCTTTCCAGTTGAGAGAGAAACTCTGAATGTTATCAGCCTTCTTCAACCAAGGTATCTTTCCCTGGATGCCTTAGATTGGATATTTCCATAGCATTGCTTTAGTAGGGACATTTTCACAGCCTTCGACTGTGGACCTTCAATTTAATAAATTCTCCATTTTAAAAGCCATTCTCTTTCTGGTATTTTACATTCTGGTAGCTATCAAACTAGAAACCATGTTACTAAGGATTATCTTTAAATCAGTTTGTGAAATTTATATTACACGAGAAGGCATAAAAATGGCAAATGGTAAGATCTTTAATTGAAATTATTATTTAGCAAAGATTAGTATGAAATCATGGCAAAGTTATTAAATGGAATTAGTCCATCAAAGGATGTTTGAAAGAGAAGATAAAGCAAAGCAGGAAGGGTAGCTAGACAGAAAACTATGAATAATGTCTTCTTCACTATCTCCTGATGAAAGGAGAAATAATTTGGAAATGTTTTTTAAACCAGCAATTGAGAGGAAAAGATGTTTTACTAATTCACATAACATATAATTGAAAAGTAGCTCTCTGAATAAGTAGAAGTTGAGTAGGGAAGGTATCAGCATGACAAAAAAATACTGCTTTCTCATTTTTAGTGAAATTGTCTCTTGAAATGATATATGTTCTAAATGAGGAATTTATATTTATCAGATTTATGGCATAATATGATATTTACTGACAAAAAATAGATTATATCCCATATTATTTGCTTATATAATTACTACAAAATATTTTGTGATCTTTTTCATTAAAATATATTTTTTTAGAGAAGTAGGTTTACTAAAAAATTCTGTAGAAAAAAACAAGTTCTCATAGACCCCTCCCCCACTATTAAGGCTTTGCGTTAGTGTGGTACCTTCACTACAAATGATTAATATTATAATAATTGTATATTTAATTATATATAACCCATAATTTATATTGGAGTTCACTGTATGTGTTGTATCATAGACTCTTATAACTGAAAAGGACCATAGAGATCATCTTGTCAAAAGTGCTCATTTCCAGTTGGTCCAGAGAGGTGAAGTGATTTACATAAGGTTATACTGCTAGTTGGCAGTGAGGCCAAAACTAGAACACAGTTCTCTTAACTCTTGGTGCAGTACTCTTGATTCCACATCTCCTACTACAGAGTAAGTGGCCTCTTCCCAGCTTCAAAAGGGGGAAATATGACAACAAAAGTATACAGTATATTTTTCTCTTAGTTGAAATTTCTTAAATGCAATATCTCTTAGGATTTCAGAGCCAGACAAACCTAAGTTTGATGTTGGCTCTATTTTCTCTTTGGAAAACTTATTTAAACCTTCTTAATTTTCTCATCTGTAAAATTGACATCATAATGTCTATTTCACAACATTTGTTCTTTATTAAAGAAGTTGTGGGTTTGCAGAAAAATGATTAATTAAATCCAGAATTCCTTACACCACCCCACCACCAACCTCTGACATTGATGTGGAATATTTGTTATAAATGATGATAGCACTTTTTATAGTTTTTTTTTTTAGTTGAAACACTCACTTTATAATTGAATAATTGAAATTTATTGGTGCATTAGGTGCTGAAATCCTGAGGTGTTACTTAGGAACCTTGTTAGTATGTCTGAGAATCTACTGGATAATTCATGCAAAGATTTTATTTTATCTTTTGCCATTTTGCCCAGGTCAGTCATGATAACTTGAGTTGATAGGTACCAGGCATGTGAGTATAGCAGGAAATCCAGCTACTTGGACTGTTGTATTCACATATAAAAAAGTTTGGAAAGCTGACTAAAACATTTCACTAATTAAGCCTTAAAACTACTGAAACTAAATCTATGCCAAGGTTCCTGTTTGACACATGTTCCTCAAAAGATATTATCTCTTTCAACATATACAAACCTATGAAGGCATATTTAAGGGAAGGAGAATCACCTTCATGGTATATCAGCTTTTAACATGACAGAGAAAAAGCAAAATTCTTTCATTTGAAACTGAGTCTCCTCTTCATACACTCTACCATAAGACACAGTCTGG
>PVIY010040591.1:7264-22372 GCA_004026745.1 Myrmecophaga tridactyla
CTCCCGGGGTCAGCGGCCACGAGCGGGGATGCGAGACTGAGGGGAGGGGCCAGAGGTAACTGTGGGAGCCCGCAGAGGTTCTACCCCGAAGGAGCCTGTGGAGGCTGGGAGAGGAGGCCCTGTTCCAGCCTTCCCCCCACCGGCTCCCCCAGGAGGCCCGGCCTCCCCCTCCACCCTCCAGGGGGCCTGGCCTTGCCCCTCACCTCTCAGGAGGCCCGTCCTCCTTGTTCTTCCCCCCTCGCCCCTCTAGGTGACTCAGCCTTTGGGGTCTTCCCCAGCCCACCTCCCTCTTCCTTCTGCTGTGCCAGATGATAAAACCAAGGTGCCTCCTTCCAGATCATCTACTTTTTAATAGGGGGCTTGCGAAAACTGAAAAGCACCCAGGACCACTAAGAGCCTGCTGACACTGTCTGTGATGTGACAGGCATTGCAGTGGCCTGTCCAGGGGGCCCAGGCCCTGCGGGCATCTGCCCCTCCAACAACCAACCCGGAACCAGGCTCAGGACTCAGCCGGTCAGCGTGGCCTTCCCCAAATCCCGCTCAGTCCTCAGCATGTGCTGGGGCCTGCTGCGTCCCAGGCCTAGACCAGGTGCTGCGGGGATGCTGCAGGGTAGAGAAAGGAATAGGACACAGACCCTGCCCTGCACTCCAGGACCTCATGCCAAATCAAAAATCTCACACGCAGTGTGAGCAGGGTGAATTCTTGGAGAACAGGTCTGGGAGCAAAGGGGGTGTTCTGTTTGGAGCCCCTTGGCACTCTTGAGGCCACCTAAGAGACTCCTGTGCTCCCGGCGAGGACCTGCGAGGTCCAGCCACCACCCTGAGCTCGCTCAGCAGGCAGCAGCAGAGCTGGGGTCTGACCCAGAGCTCGAGCTCTCCCATGGCTCCTGCACCTTCCATGTGTCGCATGGAGTTGTCTGGGCCCCTCCCTCTAAGGAGCCCACCTTCCTGGTACTGACAGGGTGCCCAGCTCTCCCAGGAACAGGGGCGTGGGTAACCAAATGCCCTCTCCTTTTGGCCCAGGTAGGCTCTGCCCTAGATGCTTTTCAGTTTTCAAACCCCCCCTATTAAAAAGCAGATGACCTGGTAGGAGGCACCTTGGTTTTATCATCTGGCACAGCAGGAAGGAAGAGGGGAGTAGGCTGGCTGAGGAAGACCTGAAGGCTGGGTCCCCTGGAGGGGGGTAGGGGGGAAGGCCGGGCCCCCTGGAGGGTGAGGGGTAAGGAGGTGAAGGCCGGGCCTCCTGGGCAGCAGCTCGAGGTTGTGGTAGAGGCAGGGCACCTCCAAGGGGCCGCTTTCCCTCCTGCTGTGCAGTGCTCCAGCCAAGATGACCCCCCTACAGCCGTGGCCTCCTATTTGCTTGGGCAGGGGGCTGCCAGGGCAGCACTACCTCTGCCCATGGAGAGACAGGGCTGGGCCTTGAACAGCAGGCCCAGGTCAAGGGCCAGGACGCAGTGGGGCTGGTTCCTGAATCCAAACCGTGTGCTCTGCCCTCCCCCTTGGCGTCTGCGCCCTTAGGTTACACTCCCACAACCTCCATCTCCTGCCCTCCCTGGAGTGGGGAGTAAGGATCCCCTCTGAGCCTAAGGGGTCAAGTCCAATGGTTGAGCAGGACATAGGCAGCCCTCGAGCCTCTGGCTCCAGCTGCCTCCCTGGCGCACGGCAGCACCTGCAGTGGCTTCACACCCCCAAGCCTTTGCTGGCTGGGCTTGTGCCTTCCTGGGTTCTAGACGTCCCTCATGAATGAAAGGTCTCTGAGGTCCAGAATCTCTCTGACCTGCTCTGGGCTTTGACAGCCTTCACAGGTGCTGGCACTCTGTGGGTGACGTCTGGGTGCAGAGAAAAGGAAACACTCCCCAAAGTGGGCTCTGAAGAGCGTCTGACGCCTCTCCCCTCACTGCCAAGGCTACCGGAACATTCCTTGAGGAAGGCGCCTAGTGCAGCAGCGAGGCTTGTCCTCTGCAGGGAGCTGGGCTTGTGATTTTTCTTTCGCAAGAGAATGTCCACTTGTGGAGAAGTCAGCCGCAATGCCAAGGGACATGCTTCTGAGTGACAGGTGGCATGAGCCACTGGAAGCTTTAGAACAGCCAGATTAAATGTGATCAATTCAGAAATATTAATTCCTATTATGCGCTGTACTTGGGGTGAACACAATGATGCCACCAGCTAGCATGTATTTTTGAAACCTCCAGCTTTCAAACAGAAACGGTCCCCGTGAAAAGCGAAGATTGCTTGCCCTACTGGGAAGAATCAAACCTGACAGACTACCATGGAGGACGAATTTAAAGGGGTTGGCAACTTCGAAATTACAGCCGGTGTTTGCATTTTAAACCAATTACCAAAAAAAAAAAGGTTTACAGGTGAAGCATTTCATTTGGAATGCAAATCTATATTTAAACATAGCTTCTTTGTTCTGTTCACTCTGATTTAGTAAATTACTCATAATCTTAATTATACTCCCATCGCCTGGCAGTTGAAGGCATTTATTTCCACAATCCATCCTATTGACCAGCCCCTGCTCTGGGCTTCTCACAATTAGTTTGTTCTGCTCGGCCCTGAAGGGGGACAGCTGGTGGATGCGGGTGCCAAGTTCCTTCAGTGCCTGAGGCCACTTCCTGGACTGCCCACTGCAGAGGGGAGTGCCGGGAGCCCTGCCCGGGGGCCCCGGAGGAGACGGCAGCGCCGGGAGCAGGGCCTCGTGGGACGCGGCCACCCGGTGCTGGCAAGTCCACGCCATGTCCCACAGGAACGGAGACGTGCTGGTGGGGTGTGCATGGCACGGGGACCGTCTTCTTTGGGTTGGCTATTTCAGTGGAGGGTGGGGGGAGCCTGAGCTTCCGTTTTGCTCGTTTCCCCCCAGAGACCCGGATTGAAGTTGATGTGCAGCTCGAACTATGAAGTGAATGGGCCTCGGATACCAGACTTGGCCAACAGCTTCTGGCCTGTTTTTACAGAAGCGGAACTTGGTGCCTGGGTGGAGGAGGTATGGATGCTGTCACCGTTGCCCAGTGGCAAAGGGGTGGCTGAAGACCTGAGCGGGCCCTGACCCCGGAGCTCCGAGACGAGGCGGGTGGTGGCTTCCCCGAGGCCGGTGGTGGGAGCCAGCTGACCTGTCCTGAGGCCTGGCCCTCCCCACCCCCTGCTGCTCGGGTAAAGCTGGAGGCTGCAGAAGGCCGGGCAGTGAGCCGCTGATTTCACATTTTGGAAATGTCTTTTGAGCACCTTTAAAGGCCTCTATTTCCTCCCCAAAGCTGTCATCTAGCAAGAGAAGAGGGGTGAAGGCGTGGCCCACGGCCCTATATCAGCTCCTGAGGGAGGTCACGCGCCCCCTGCACCCCACCCCCAGTCCCTGTGCAGGCGAGACCAAGTCACACTAGGCTGAGCCACGTGAAATTGCCACTTGCCCGCAACAAAGTCAGATTTCAAATGATTCAACTCAAGACCTCCCGATGCTACCAAGTCACGGCATAACCAGGGAAAGCACAGACCTGCAGTCGTCTCCAGCTCTGCCTCTTACAAAGGGCTTTCCCATTTGACTCTCCGACCCTGGCCTTCTTTCCCCAGCGCCTGCCCAGCTGCCCCAGCACCTGTGAGCTTCACGCCTCCTGCAGGGCACTCGATCCTGCTCTCGGGGCCTGGGAACATCCTCCAGAAGACGAATCCCGGCCTGCTGCACGGCCTCCCTGCTTGCCCTTCCTGTTCACAGGCAGCTCCTCTCTGCCCTCTGCCCCATGCAAGAACAGTGCCCATGGTCAAGGGGCACGGCCAACTCTCCAAGTACCACCTCCAGGCTACTGACCTACTCCCTTTCTTGGGAAGCTCATCCACGCTGAAGACCTTCGGGTTCCCTCACCCCTCATGCCTTTCCCCAGGCACCTCTCCAGCCCCAGCACCTGGGCCCCAGCGCTCTGCCCCTGCCCCACCTAGTCCCCCAGGACCTCGGCCCCCTTCTGGCCCCAGGAAGGCTCCGCTTCGGCTCCTGCTCTGCCCCGCCTCCGCTCGTAGGTCTGTCCTGCCTGCTCAGCGGGGCCCAGCCCTGGGGAACATCATATCCACCTCGACCTGGGCTGAGCATCTCCCCATCAGCCGCCAGCTTGCTTTCCCTGGGGCTCAGCAGCCTCCTTGGCAGGCTTGTCCTTAGAGCACCTCACTGTTGAAATGAGCCAGAAGGGGAACTGAGGCTAAGAGCAGACAGCAGGCCTTTTCAGAGCCACGTTAGGGCACTGTTTAACAGGCCCACCCAGGAACGTGCCTTTGTTTACACACTGCTGGTTTACAGGCTAGAGACCCAGAATTTGTGAGGCTACATGTCGCCTGGTTGATGCTTTACCTAGTTGCAAATGGTTCCACAGAAATGAAAACTCCAAAGGCTGTGGCTTTTTTGGCCTGTAGGACAATAACCAGTCTTTTCTGTGTGGGAGACTGAATTACATGCCCCAGCAGAGACTTAGCCCATGTCAGTAGGTCAGTGCAAACCCACTGGAAATAGGACTTTTTAAAGATGTTCATTTTATTTACAGTGAAGCCCAACTGAATCACAGCAGGCCTTCATCCCTACGGCTGGAGACCTTTATTGGCAGAAGAAAGTCAGATGCAGTCAGTGGGGGAAGGCCCCAGCGAGGCCAGCAGCCAGAGGTCAGCGGAAACCGGAGGAGCACACACAAAGTAAAAGAGAGAGACCACCATGCCCCAGGAGAAGGAAGCCAGGGAGCCTCAAGGACCACAGCAAGCCAGCGCCAGAAAGCTACAGACTCCGGGCAAAGAGCAAGGCTCTGCCGATGCCCTGGCTTTGGACTCTTATCCTCCAAACCAGGAGACAATAAAGTCCTGCTGCCATACACCCCAGCATGGGGCACTTGCCACAGCAGATCTGGCAAACTAAGACAGCATGCAGCATAAAACCTTGCTCCAACACCCTCCAGCGAATGCATGTAAATGAGCAATTCCTCAGATGCTCTTTGAACCAGCTTCACCATCCTGCCTGCTCCGTCCGCACATTTTTCATCTTTTGGAAATTCACTTTGATATCATTTTCCCTTCAAGTGTGCAAGGCCATTAGGGGTGTTTCCTTTGTTTTGCTCTCACACACTTAACACAGCCCAGGCTGGGGGCCAGTGTCCTGTCTCTATGGCCAAGAGCGAGGGCACGAGCACCTGGCGTCGCATGACACCGCGACTCCCCTGGCACTTACCTGCCACTGGACCAGGACGGAGGAAGTGGTGTGCGGTGTCACGGAGACAAAGCCTGGAGGCTCTCCTGGGACTGCAGGCCGAGGAGAAGAGAGCGAGTGTCAGGACGCTTCTGTTCATCTCAGCGGCCTTCCAGGGCCAGCTCACCCCCGCTGCCAATGAGGAGGAGTGGCCAGGGCCAGTCCCCAGAGGACGTGGGATGCTAACATGCGAGCATCAAGCCCCTCCCTTTCTTCCATGCTGCTACCCTTCCCTCCGCCCATTCTAGGGTCTTCGCAGGGTCCCCTTCACAACCTGTGCTGAGGATATAAGTGAGAAGTTAGGACTTAGGGCGTGATGATGTCCACTGAGTCCAAGAGTCCTTCTGACTTTGTGGGATATTAGAGTAGACAGGGAAATACCTGAAATCTCCGAACTGTCACTCAGCTGCCTTGACTATGATGATGACTGTACAATACACTGCCTTTATCTTGTGATCGTAGAAATCTAGTGACTGGCCTCCACTTGTGCCCTCTTATCCTGTTTTTCAACTTTAGAGTGTAATGATCACCAAAGACAGCTAATGTTTATTGATGAAGGGCCTTGGGTCAGCCCAGGCTAACCACCCCAATTCAGAGCTACCTTCTAGATGATCCAGAGCTAACCAAAGTGGGCCCACCTGGCATGCGCAGAAGCTCAGACTTAAACCTGTACGTGACCAGCACCTCATTATAACACTAAAAATCATGCCCACCATCATATTATGGCCACCATTTTCTTAGATGCAGCTCTCTCACTAAGCATGTCATCAATCTGCGTGTGCTCAATAATTAGACGGTCTCTAACCTCATCGTCTTGAGCCATTGGCTTACCCTAAAACCTGCCCATCTTTTGAGAGTATAAACCATTAGAATTGCTGCAGTTCAGGGAGAGAGTTTTAGGCCCTCTGATCGGCTGTGCACTGAGCAATAAGCTTTCTTTGAAACCTGGTGTCTCAGGAATTGGTCATTTGAGCACCTGGGGCAGGAACCCACCACTCTCGATCACATCAGGAATAGGTTCCACTCCTAACATGGGTGACAACAGGATAACATCCCGGACCTGACACCCATGGAGAGACCCAGAGGCAGACACACACGTGAGCTCTGTCCTGGGCAGGGTGGGCTCTGAGAGCCAGGGCTCAAGGCAGTGGGGGGCCCGGAAGCCAGGCCTTGTGATCCTCCCAGCATCTGGATCTTCTTGGGGCCCTACCCTCCCAGGAGGGGCCTGCACTTCAGGGCCCTCAGATCAGAGTCACTTCTAAAGGGACAGATGTCCAAGCCAGGCCATGCTGCTCTTGCTTTTAAAAGCTAATGTGACTGCCAGTGGGGAAGGCTGACCCCTGGCAAGGCCCAGAGCTGGCCCTGACCACAACTTGGCTCTGGCCTCCGGAGGGGCCGTGTTTGTCTGGCCTCTGGCCCCTGCACTCTGGCCATTAATCACATCTGGGGGGCCTTCTCTGACCCCTTCTCTAACCCCGCTGCTCCCGCTGACTCTCCTGCGGTGCTATCTTAGGAAATGGACTTGACCTTGCTAATGTCTTCCCCACAGTGAGAGCCCAGACGCATATTCCTGGTTCGATGAACAGTCAGTGAACTGAAGACTGGTGGTACTCTCCCAGCCCACCCCCACCGGGGCCTGGCAGGCTCGCTGCACTTCCCACCCGCTGCTCCGGCCGGGGCCCACCTCCAGGATTCTCTCTGGACCGGCCAGCCCTGGCCCTGCTCCGGCCCCAGTACCTTGTTCCTGCCACATCAGCCACCTGCCAGCTCCCCAGTGCTGCTCTCTGCTGGGGTCTCTGGTCTGGCCCCCTGTGCCTCCTGCTGGTCCAGCTTCAGTAACGGGGGTTCTACCCAGCTCTCCTGAGACCTGATCACACTAGACTGCAGTTACAGGGGGACCTAAATATCCAGAGGCTGGGAGGCTGTGCAGGGGCTGAATCAGCATCATCAGGAAAGATTTATGGTGAGCCTCCCCTAGTCCCTATGCCAAGGGGCCTCCCAGCCCAGCCAGGGTCCCGCAGCCTCGGGACTCTGTCTCTGTCTGCAAATCTCTAACTGATAGCTGGACAGGATGCAATGCAAATGAAGTGCAAATCCACTGCAAAGAGATATTGCAAATCTCAGAGCTGGAAGATGACTGGATAGGTGCATCAAAAGAAATGATTTCAATATCAAAGGACTGAGCAGGGCCTGTGGGAAGCCTGGAGAGGCCCTTGAATATCTTTTCAGAAGTGGCCCTTTTGATTGCACCGTGTAAGGAAGGGCAAAGGCAGGCTGTTGGAGATTTCCTCAGCAATGTCACTACAACAAAATCAGCTGTATTTCGTTGTATTTTTTCCTTTATTCTAAGAATTAGTGCTTTGTTGTAAAGTATTGCCGCCATTTTGTTATTGTAAGATTAAAAGAAATGCATTTGCCTATTTTGGTTTCATATTTTGGTTCCAATATACTCTTCTCATATGGTTTAGTGGGGAATTGACCCCCTTTTTAAATGAGTTCATTTAAAAGACCTTTCTGGCTTCAAGAAGACTTCATGTCAGAATGCCCCCAGGTTTTGCATCCACCCTTGTCTGCTGCCCTCTCTTCCTCAGTTGGAAGCCCCTGGGTCTCCTACATCTGGGCATTGCCAGGGCCCAGCGGTACGTGTGGGGCTTCCATCTTTGTGTTGCCTTCAACCATACACGGGGCAGATTCTCCCCAAGCTTCTTCCTGCTTCTCTCCTCCCAGTGCTTTCTCCTCCCATAATGGACTCCCGGGATCAGTACTCAGGAGAATTCGGGTGAGCAAGCAGGCACTGTATAAGGCCATCCCTGTTTCTCATGGCCCTCACTGCACTCGGCAACACTGGAAGTGCGGCTGCGTGCAGCAAAATCATCTCTGCGTGTTGCAGAAAGGCCGAGGTAGTCTTAGCCATGACCCCATTGCAGGTCCTTTTGGTCACCTGGGGGAGAAACAAAACTTCCAGTTTCCAAAGGCGGCACGCTGAAGACGTGAGGTCGCCAGGTGAGCCAGCTGGCAAATGGCTTATTTAAAGTGTTCTACTCGTGTGCTGCATGGAAGATAGCACCTTGGGGTTTGCTTTAGGACAGGGGAGGCTTGAGGATTATTATAAAGTGCCTCTGGACAAGCTAAGTGCTGGGGTGCCAGCCCTGAGCTAAGTGCTGAGGTGCCAGCCATGATACGAGCTGCAGCCATGTGCCAACCCTGCTTTTCCATCCCGAAAGCCTGGCCATTGCCAGCTGGGCGTGCGGGCTGAAGCTGTCTCCAGGCTCACTTCCTGCCTGCAGGATCGAGTCACACAAAATTATAATGACTCTTCAGTCCCAACTCTCCCAAGGCAGAAGAGAATGGGTACAAAAGCCCACCTGGCAGCTCTCGGCCAGCTCTCTTTCCATCACTTAATTGTGCTGTTGTCAAAGAGAGTGGCTTGTGAGTGAGGAAAATTGGAGAAACCTTTTAAAACCCAGCTACCCTTTGGCACTTACTTTAAACGAGTCTATAAATTATCCAATTCCTGGGATGCTGATGGGTGCAGGGGCTTGGAAGCCTAACAAGGAGCTTCCGTTCCATTGGAGGCCCTTCAAGTCTTGATTTACTGCCACGGGCCCCACCGGCGGACCCTGGGGGGCGGAGTGACCGCATTCTGCCCTCACCGTGGGCTCCCTGCGCACCCCTCCATGCTCAGGACAAAGTGGGGCCCCCTCCGGGCCAGTGGTCTCTACCCTCTCCGGCCAGCACTGCCCACGGCCCGTGCTTACCGTCCTGCAGAGTGGTCACGGGCTCGGTCTCCGCGCTGAAGGCACTGTCCCCGATGTCATTGGTGGCTTTCAGGCGCAGCTTGTAGGAGGTGAAGGGCCTCAGCCTGGAACGTGGAGAGACCCCGGGAGTGGCAGGAGGCGCCCACCTGTGCCATGCTCGGGGCTGCCGGGCATCGGCGGGCAGGCCCTCCATGGCCTGAGCTCTGGGAAGCCCCTGACCAATCGCCCTGCCTGGGTGGCTGGGTCCCTCCGACACTCAGGGCTGTGCCTCTGTGGCCTAGCCCGGGAAGGGGAGCGTCGCTGGGACGCGGTGAGTGCGGGGTCCCCTGGCCGGGCGGGCAGGGGCTGTGCCGCAGGCTCTTCTGGGAGGAACGTCCACCATTCTGTGTGCTGCACATCCCTGCTCTCCGAGGATCTTAATGCTAATTAAATCAGCCCTTGCACTGAGGCCGAGCGGAAAATGAGTGCCCACCTAATTTACTTGCCCTCTCACCCCTCCACGCTCCTTTGTAGAGGTCTGCCCTTGCCAGGCCTGACTTGCCCTACTGCAAGCCACCACTGTGTTCAGCTGAGCCCACCCCAGCTGCAAGCAGAGCCCACCCAGACCCTCACGCTAGCATTCATTGTGCCAGACACTGTGCCAGACACTTGACAAGCATTGTCCTGTTTAATCCTCACCACACCTCTGGGGTGAGGATTAAACCAGTCTATGGTTGAGAAAACAGAGGCCCAAGCATATTAAGTCACCAACCCAAAGACAGGGGATTATTAAGTGGCTGAGTTGAGATTAGATTAGGGGGCTTTTCTTGAGGCAACATCTGCATATCACTTTACATAAGAATCAGATGTCAACTGATCATATGAAAAAATACCTCCCAGCCCACTGAGGCAGATATTAGGGGTGCTAATACTCACTCAAGGCATGCTTGGTGCTACCATATCATACCTACTTCTATCCCTCTATTTGTCCATCCTTCCATCCATTTATGCATCCACCTATTATCCACCCATCCATCCTTCTGACCATCCATTTGTCCACTCATCCATCCATCCACCCATTCATCCATCCATCCATCCATCCATCCACCCATCCATCCACCCACCTACCCACCCATCCATCCATCCATCCATACATACATACATACATCCAGTCTATATTTATTGGGTCTCAGGTGCCAAGCATGTTGCCAAGCCTAAGAGTAAGACTTTAGCCAGACTCTTCTGTGCAGACAATGCTCAAACGTTAGTCAAACCCTGACATACCATCTGAACTACTCTTCAAAATGGAAACGTAGGAAGCAATAGTTCTTCTCTTCTCCTCCCACAGCAGCTGTATCCTGCATCCTCTCAATTTCCCAGACCAGAAGGCTCAGGATGACTCTGGACTCTACACCACCCATCCCAGGTCCAGCTGATCTCAGTGTCCTCTACCAGCAGTCTAGGCCAAGGCCCACCTCCCCTCCAAACACTCACCTCATTCCCAATCCAAGCTGAAAATCAGTGTTTTCAAACTGAGCACTACGGAACCCTGTGGCCCTGTGGGACCCCTCCAGGACTCTCGGGGAGTTAAGGGCTCCCCCCACACCCCTGCATCAACCAGCAGCTTCACTTCCATCTGGTTTATGCATTCGGTTCTGGGTAAGACCTCATTTAAAGAAAGTATTCTGCTTTTTTAAAAACTGATAACCACTTCTGTAAACCACCATCAGAAAAATTTTTGTCCATCTCTGCTTTCATATTACCCTCCTGCTGAAGAACAGATTAGAGAGATTCCCTATCAGCTCTCACCTCCAGGATGCTCTTCCTTCACCGCCCCCTAGGACTGGATCTTACCACACAGTTATCTGTCACCTTAGGTTATAAAACTAAAACATATGGATCCTGGACATTTTAAAAGGCTATCAACTGCTGCCTTATGTATTTATTTATTTTTGGCATGGGCAGGCCCTGGGAATTGAACCCAGGTCTCTGACAGGCAGATAAGAATTCTGTGACTGAGCTGTCTATTTATTTTTAGTGCGCCAAAAATGTTTATTCAGAACTTGTTATTTGCAGAAAGGACACGTAACTCATGCATACTATCCTTGGCCTAGTTGGTCTGATTTATAAATGGAGGAGGAGGAGGAGGAGGAGAAGAAACAGCCCAGCAGAGAGAGGGGTTCCACTGAGCCCCGTGGTGTGGTGCTGGGGCTTCCCTTTGGCCCTGACATTTCTGACTTGGGCCATTGCCTGTCCCAGGGGAAGGCTCAGAGGAACAGGGTGCACTGCGGCCTGACACAGCCTCACCCGCCACGCCTGGAAGCTGGGCCCTGACAGCCTGAGCTGTACATGCCTACCATCCTAGCCATGCTCCTTATACCCTACCATCCAGAACAATCTGTACAGCTCTGTGCCGGGAGCCCTGCTCGTCTTCCTTTACAGTACACTCCTGCGGAGGCCCAGGTCTTGCAACTTCCACCGTCCACCAGAGACCCTCAGGGCCTACGCTTGTCTCTTAAGCCCAGCCCCTGTCCCTAGAGCACTAGACCCGTATTTCTAGCTGTCCCCTGGCACACTCGCTAGACTTCAATGCTTAAACTCTTTGTGCTTTTTGGCATTTGGCAGATTTTATGTGACTGGTGAAAGTAAAATGTAAAACAAAAAAATGTTTAAAATAAAAAAGGAAAATGGAGCCATCAGGATTATTAAATGGGAGGCAGGACCCATCATTGCCATGTAGGACACATTGCTTTCCCGGTGCCCTGCCCCTGATATGTTTCCCACTGATAGGCAGAGGGAGCATTTGTCCTGGTTCTGGCCCATTAGGAAATTGACAACAGTCTCCCATACACCAAATTAAACTGTCTGTCCTGAAACATGAGCCTTTCCTCTCCAACATGTAGTCTAAAGCACACAATTAGTCTCCCTGATTTCAGAAGGCTCTGCTACAGAAGAGGCAGTTGGATTTTCTTTCTTTCTATCAGACCCAAGGGGTGAAGTTACTTATACCCATAAACCTGTTGCTAATTGACCACAGGGGGCAATGGAGTGTGGATTAGGAAGGAAGGCAGGGCACGCCCAGCACCAAGCTTGGGGCTAGGCCACGGGAAATCCACCGCTCCAGGGAGGATGGCATCTGCAGCCAGACATGGTTTCCTCTCCCAGGCTGAGTTATGTCTCCTGGGTTCCATTCCTGTCGTTCAGAGAACAAGCAGAGTGCAGGCAGGATGGGGGAGGATGGAGTTTGACACTTTGGATTGCCTGATCTGTTGGCTGCCAACTGCAGACTGTCCATAACTGAGGGAATCTTGGAGTTCTAAAGCCAAAAGGTGCAGCGGAGTCATTCCTTCATGTCTGTCTTCTCACAGATGGGAAAACAGAAGCTTAACAAGCTTCCAATGACTGATTTCCCAAGACCATGTGGCTACTAAGGGGTGGACAGAGAGCTAAAAGCCAGTTGCTCAGACTATGAGCACAACCGTTCTTTGGACCACACCGTGGTCCCTCATAAATTAGCTGCAAGGGATGGTGTGTGTCCATGAGGCTCTGAGCTATGGGCCCATGGGATGATAGCACTACAGAGGGCTTAGGGATTATCGCCTCCATTTGGAGAAGAAATGAAGGCAGGGCATGTTTTTGCTTAATCACTTAAGAAACTTTTGCCTCAACTTCTTCATCTGTAAAATGGGAGGAATGAAAAGCTGGGGTTATGTCTCCACAGGGTTGTTATAAACATAGTAAGAAACAACACATGGAAGTTGTGAAAAGTACAGAATGTGGCGGAATGAAGAGGCAGCGGGAGTGATGA
Source organism: Myrmecophaga tridactyla (assembly GCA_004026745.1). NCBI lineage: Eukaryota > Metazoa > Chordata > Mammalia > Pilosa > Myrmecophagidae > Myrmecophaga > Myrmecophaga tridactyla. The sequence continues at coordinate 20,019 of PVIY010040591.1, forward strand.
TGGTGATAATGATGGGGCAATGAAGAGCCGGCAGGGAGCTATAACCATCTGGACGCGACTTGACGAGATCTCTGTGGGACACAGCTCAAAGGTGAGCACCAAAACCGATGCTGTTATCTTCCTAACGTGAGGCGGGCCATGACAGCTGTAGTAATTAAACTAATTTTCTGAACTGCAATGCGCAGATACACACACCTGCACCAACGCTGTCAAGCAGAAGGCCAGGCAACAACTAGTCTTGCTGGAAACAATATTTCGGAGCTTGGGGACCATTCACCCTTGAGTTTTGGATAGAGCTGAGAGCTATTTGGGTGATGCCAATGGAAAGGTAAATGTGCTCAGATGTGTCATTTGAGGTCACACACAGGTGAGGGTGAGCTGATGAGCTGCCTTCCTTCTCGGCACATAGGTGGCTTTGAAGCCATCTCCAAAGGGGGTGTGAGCCCACGGCCACAGCAGAGCTCGTGGAGGACCTGTGTGCCCCACCGGTTGCCACTCACACGTCGGTGGGGATGCACGCTCACCACACAGGCTCCAGAGCCCCCCAGGGACAGTGGCACCGGCATATCACTTAGCCCCTCCCTGCAAACCCAGGGCATCAGCTGACAAGCAGGTGATGGAAGTGGGGTGATGAGGAGTCCAGTATGGGTGCCAGGGTGGCCCTGCATGGCTCAGCCCGCAGCCCTCAGGGACCTGGCCCAACTCCCCACATGGCCATGCTGACCGGAGCGGCTCCGAGCACACTGGCAGGAGGCAGGGGCTGAGGCCATGTCTGAACCTCTCTCGGCCTTGGTGTCCCCAGCTATAACAAGGGCGGGTGGTTCTGGGGACCAGAGGACATCATGTGGGCAGAATGCCTGGCTGCTATCTGTATTGCCCGCCTGCTTTGAGCCTGGCGGTCCAATAAATCACTGAGCGGCCGGAGGATCCTCACCTTGTTCACTGGGGCGCCCCGTTTCCCTATCAAACTTCAGGCTGCTGTGCTGCCTGAAGGAGCCCGGGCTCACCCCTTCCCCCACCTCTCCCAAGCCTATCCTCCCCATTGCCACCCATCGCCAATCCCTAGGGGTGCACCTATCAGCTGGGCAGTGTATCCCCCAAAAGGACAGACCCTGGGAAATGGGCTCCAGGATGTCAGGGCAGGAATTCCGGGGTCCCTGGCACGAGAAGCACCAGTAAGAAGAGGAGGCCTGAACTCTTGGTGGGGCCATCCCCGTGGCCCGGGCCCGTCCGTACCTCTCCACCTCACAGGCTGTGGCCTCGTGGCCGATGGACGAGGAGTAGGTCAGCCAGTCGCCCGCGGGCAGCTCCCGCAGCTGCACGGTGAAGTAGCGGATGGGGGAGGCCCCGTCGCTGCCTGGGACCCACTGGAGCCGGAGGCTACGCGCCGTCACATCCGCCTGGGGCACCAGGAGCTCCCTGGGGGGCGCTGGCCGTTCTGCAACCGATAAGGACAGACCAGGGACACGTCAGAGCTGCCGTCCAGAAACTCTGCCCCCTGGAGCCGACTGCGTGGTTATGCGGGAAGGACCGCCAATGAGGTCCCGGCCCCCCGGGAGGCTCCTGCAGCTGACGATGGAGGGCTGCGGGCTGGGGCAGCTGGAAGACGTGGCCTACTTCTGGGGCGGGCACCCTGAGTGGAGGACAGGCAGGCACAGGGGAAGGCAGAGGAGGTCGGCGAGGGCCAGCCTCTGAGCTGCCCAGCCCACGCAGCCGCTGGTGGCCCTGGAGGTGCCTTCAGTTCTCTGGACTCTCCTTTCTGATGTTGGGGTCAGTGTGTGCATAGCACTGAGCTTCCTTTCCCAGACGCCAAGCTGACCTAAACGGTGGGAGGCCTGCAGCTCCGGTACAGGGGTGGCTGCCCCTTGGGTCGGCGGCGGCCACTGCAGCTGCGCCACGCTGGGACCTGGCCTCTGAGTGTGGCTCTCATCCTGCACTGCCTCCTCCCCACATCGATTTCAATAAAGAAGCTCAATAGAGGAAGGAATAATTGCTTAATTGTTTATCATGAAGATCATCGATTCTGATTAGAATGTATGGCCTGTAATAAAGCAGCAATTGATTGCCGACCGCGGTGACGTGTCTGTGAGAAGCTACGTGATCTGCCTGCCCAGCGTGCCCTTCCTCCAGCCCGGGGCGGCCCCACAGTCCCTTCTAGGGCCCTGAGCCCTGAACCCCAAAGATGGAGGACCTGAGGGCCCTGGTGGAAAGTCCCCTAAACCCTGGGGGCTGAGGAACAACTGGGGAGAAGGGACGCAGGTGGAGTGGGGTGTGGGGTGCAGTGGGGTGGTTGTGGGGTGCAGTGGATGTGGGCGGAGGGGTTACAGCAGGATGGGGTGCAGTGGGGATGAGGG
>PVIY010040592.1:0-22259 GCA_004026745.1 Myrmecophaga tridactyla
ATACTTTAAATATATTATCCCACTGTCTTCTCGCCTCCATGGTTTCTGCTGAGAGATCTGTGCATAGTCTTATTGGGCTTCCCTTGTATGTGATGGATTGCTTTTCTCTTGCTGCTTTCAAGATCCTCTCTTTCTCTTTGACCTCTGACATTCTGATTATTAAATGTCTTGGAGTATGTCTATTTGGATCTATTCTCTTGGGGGTACGCTGCACTTCTTGGATCTGTAATTTTAAGTGTTTCATAAGAGTTGGGAAATTTTCAGTGATAATTCCCTCCATTAGTTTTTCTCCTCCTTTTCCCTTCTCTTCTCCTTCTGGGACACCCACAACACGTATATTCATGTGCTTCATATTGTCTTTCAATTCCCTGAGTCCCTGCTCATATTTTTCCATTTTTTTCCCTATAGTTTCTGTTTCTTGTCAGATTTCAGATGTTCTGTCCTCCAGTTTAGAAATCCTATGTTCTGTCTCTCGAAATCTATCATTGTATGTTTCCATTGTTTTTTCATCTCTTCTACTGTGTCTTTCATTCCCATAAGTTTTGTGATTTGTTTTTTCAGACTTTCAGTTTCTTCTTTTTGTTCTTTCCTTGTCTTCTTTATATCCTCACTCAGTTCATTGATTTGGTTTTTGATGAGGTTTTCCATGTCTGTTCGTACATTCTGAATTAATTGTTTCAGCTCCTGTATGTCATTTGAATTGTTGATTTGTTCCTTTGACTGGGCCATATCTTCAATTTTCCTAGTGTGATTTATTATTTTTTGCTGGCATCTAGGCATTTAATTACCTTAATTAGTTTATTCTGGAGATTGCTTTCACTTCTTTTACCTAGGGTTTTCTTGCTGGATGAATTTGTTTTTCTTATCCTGCCCTGTGTGTGGCGCTTGTCTGACTGCAGGTCCCACCAGCATAAGATGATGCGGTACCTTTAACTTTGGCTGGGGGTGTGGTGGAGACAGAGGAGAGGTTGTAGGCTGGTTTTAATGGCTTCAAATTACCAAGCCCTGGGGTCTGACTTCCTTGAGGGAGGGATTCCACCTGAGTTGGGCTTCACCCCTGCCCTGGGGAAGGCACAGGCTCCAGACAAGCCCCCAAAAGAGCTCACATCTGCCTATGCCTGGGGCAGTTGCAGCCTGGAAAGTCCTGCTGCTGTATCCCGAGGCAGTCAAGCCTTTGTAGATACACAGCCACAAAAACCTCTGTTTCCTTTTTTTTTTTTCCCCCTTTTTCTGTCAGTCCTGCCCCCTTGGCACTGGGGCAAAAATGAGCAACCTCCGCTTTGATCAGGTTCACCTAAGCTGGGGGCCTAATTTTAGTAGTCAGAATTTGTTAATTAGTTCCACAATTGGCATTTGATTGTGCCTAGTCCCTGCTGCTGGTAAAGTCCTTTCCCCTCTGGGAAGCGGCCTGTGGGGGAGGGGCGCTGGCTGCCGCAGCTTTGGGAACTCACAGTTCTAGGGGGTGCTCACAGCCGGTCCAGCTGGTCCAGACTGGGGTACGCTGTGTGTCTGGTCACTGACGTGGCTTCAGGAGCTGTTCTGTACTGTTTCTGGTTATTTAGTAGTTGTTCTGGAGGACGAACTAAAACGCGCACGTTGTTAAGCCGCCATCTTGACCCCGATTGGTTGCTATTTTGAATGGAATTTTTTCCTTAACTTTTTTCCTCAGTTAGGTTATTGTATAGAAACATTATGATTTTTATTTTAAGAAATGTTACTGATTTTTACACATTAGTTTTATATCCTACCACCTTGCTGAATTTGTTGATTAGCTCAATTAACTTTGCTGTAGATTTCTCAGTATCTTCCAGGTATAGTATCTTATCATCTGCAAATAATGAGAGTATTAATTCTTCCTTACCAATTTGGATGCCTTTTATTTCTTTGTCCTGCCTAATTGCTCTAGCTAGAACTTCTAGCACAATGTTAAATAATAGTGTTGGCAGTGGGCATTCTTGTCTTGTTCCTGCTCTTAGGGAGAAAGCTTTCCACTCTCTCTCCATTGAGTATGATGCTGGCTATCAGAGTTTTTCATATATTCCCTATATTGAGATAGTTACCTTTGATTCCTGGTATAAACCCCACTTGCTCATGGTGTATAGTTCTTCTAATGTACTATTGGATTCAATTTGCTAATATTTTATTGAGAATTTTTACATCTAAGCTCATTAGGGAGATTGACCTGTAGTTCTCCTTTCTTATGGTATCTTTACACGGTTTTGGTATTAAAATGATGTTATTATTCATAAAATGTGTTAGGTAGAGTTCTTTTTCCTCAGTTTTTTGGAAAAGTTTGAGCAGCATTGGTGTTAGTTCTTTATAGAATGTTAGATAAAATTCATTTATGAAGCAATCTAGCCTGGGCTTTTCTTTGTAGAAAGATTTTCTTTTTTAAAATTTTTTTATTAATTTTTACATTTTTTTTACAAATATGACAAGAAAGAAACGCAAACATTCTTAACATGATTATTCCGTTCTACATATATAATCCGTAATTCACAATATCACATAGTTGCATGTTATCATTATGATCATTTCTTAGAACATTTACATCAATTCAGAAAAAGAAATAAAAAGACAACAGAAAAAAAAATCGTACATACCATACCCCTTACCCTCCCTTTCATCGATCACTAGCATTTCAATCTAAATTTATTTTAACATTTGTTCCCCCATTATTTATTTTCATTCCATTTGTTTTACTCGTCGGTTGATAAGATAGATAAAAGTGGCATCACACATAAGGTTTTCGCAATCACACAGCCACATTGTGAAAACGATATCATTATACAGTCCTCTTCAAAAAACATGGCTACTAGAACACAGCTCTACATTTTCAAGCAGTTCCCTCCAGCCTCTCCATTACATCTTGACTAACAAGATGATATCTATTTAATGTGTAAGAATAACTTCCAGGATAACCTCTCAACTCTGGAATTTCTCAGCCATTGACACTTTATTTTGTTTCATTTCACTCTTCCCCCTTTTGGTCGAGGTTTTCTCAATCTGTTGATGCTGAATCTCAGCTCATTCTAGGGGTTTTCTCAATTCCTTGATGCTGGGTCTCAGCTCATTCTAGGATTTCTGTCCCATGTTGCCAGGAAGGTCCACACCCCTGAGAGTCATGTCCCACATCGACAGTGGGAGGGCGGTGAGTTTGCTTGTTGTGTTGACTGGATAGAGAGGCCACATCTGAGCAATGAAAGAGGTTCTCTTGGGGGTGACTCTGAGGCCTAATTTTAAGTAGGCTTGACCTATCCTTTGTGGGGTTAAGTTTCATATGAACAAAGTCCAAGATTGGGGGCCCAGCCTATAGCTTTGGTTGTCTGCACTGCTTGTGAGAATATCAAGAATTCAACTTGGGGAAGTTGAATTTTACCCCTTTCTAGCCATTCCCTGAAGGGGACTTTGCAAATACTTTTTTATTTACTGTTCAAATCACTCTGAGACTTACCAGGGCATCACTCTGGACAAACCAACAAAATCTCATGTCCTACTCAAGGTTCCATGTATTTATGGTGTTCAATTAAACTATCTACATGAATTATATTAGGAAATGCACTAGTCAAAATATAAATTTTGTACCAAATAAACATTTTTTGCTTTAGTCTCACACATAAAGTGAGATTTTAAAATATTAGTTGCCATCTATTTTCAGCATCCTGCAGTAATGACATTCCTATGTTCCTCCTCATGAAAAAACATTTTTTAAATTTGTACGTTTAATCACTATAATTATACACTCTAGGCATTCCTAGATTATACCATCTCAATCTTTAATGTCTATCTTTCTTTCTGATTTCATTTGTGCCCCCAGCCCACCTCCCTCTATCATTCTTACATGCAGCTTCATTCAGTGTTTTAACATAATTGTATTACAGTTAGGTAGTATTGTGCTGTCCATTTCTGAGTTTTTACATTCAGTCCTGTTGCACAATTTATATCCCTTCAGCTCCAGTTATGCAATATCTTACCCTATTTCTATCTCCTGATGGTCTCTGTTACCAACGAAGTTCTCCAAGTTTATTCACTAATGTCAGTTCATATCAGTGACCCATACAGTATTTGTCCTTTTGTTTCTGGCTAATCTCACTCAGCATAATGTCCTTAAGGCCAATCCATGTTGTTACATACTTCGTAACTTTATTCTCTCTTACGACTGCATAATATTCCATCCTATGTATATACCACAGTTTGTTTAGCCACTTGTCTGTTGATGGACATTTTGGCTGTTTCCATCTCTTTGCAGTTGTACATAATGCTGCTATAAACATTGGTGTGCATATGTCCGTTTATGTCCTTGCCCTCATGTCCTCTGAGTAGATACCTAGCAATGGTGTTGCTGGGTCATATGGCAATTCTATATTTAGCTTTTTGCCTTCCACGGAAGTTGTACCATTTGACATTCTCACCAGCAGTGGATAAGTGTGCCTCTTTCCCCACATCCTCTCCAGCACTTGTCATTTTCTGTTTTATTGATAATGGCCATTCTTGTGGGTGTGAGATGATATCTCATGTGGTTTTGATTTACATTTCCCTAATAGCCAGGGAAGTTGAGCATCTGTTCATGTGCCTTTTGGCCATTTGTATTTCCTCTTCTGAGAAGTGTCTGATCAAGTCTTTTGCCCATTTTGTAATTGGGTTGTCTGTCTTTTTGTTGTTGAGTTGAACTAGCTCTTTATAAATTCTGGATACTAGATCTTTATCTGATAAATCGTTTCCAAATATTGTCTCCCATTGTGTAGGCTGTCTTTTTACTTTCTTGATGAAGTTCTTTGATGCACAAAATTGTTTAATTTTGAGGGGTTCCCATTTATTTCTTACTTTCTTCAGTGCTCTTGCTTTGGGTGTAAGGTCTAGAAAACTGCCTCCTAGTATCAGATTTATAAGATATTTCCCTACATTTTGTTCTGTTTTATTGTCTTAGATCTAATGTTTAGGTCTTTGATCGATTTTGAGTTAACTTTTGTATAAGGTGTGAGATATGGGTCCTCTTTCATTCTTTTGCATATGAATATCCAGTTCTCTCAACACCATTTATTGAAGAGACTGTTCTGTCCCAGGTGAGTTGGCTTGACTGCCTTATCAAAGATAATTGTCCATAGATGAGAGGGTCTATATCTGAATACTTTATTCGGTTCCATTGGTCAGTATATCTTCTTTATGCCGGTACCATGCTGTTTTGATCACTGTAGCTTCATAATATACTTTAAAGTCAGGCAGCTTGAGACCTCCAACTTCATTTTTTTTTTCTCAGGATACTTTTGATTATTCAGATAAATTTGATTATTTGTTTTTCTAGTTCTGAAAAGTAAGTTGTTGGGATTTTGATTGGTATTGCATTGAATCTGTAAATCAATTTAGGTAGAATTGACATCTTAACTATATTTAGTCTTCCAATCCATGAACAGGGTATGCCCTTCCATCTATTTAGGTCTTCTGTGATTTCTTTTAATAACTTCTTGTAGTTTTCTTTGTATAGGTCTTTTGTCTCTTTAGTTAAATTTATTCCTAAATATTTTATTCGTTTGGTTGCAATTATAAATGGAATTCGTGTCTTGATTTCCCCCTCAGATTGTTCATTACTAGTGTATAGAAACACTACAGATTTTTGAGTGTTGATCTTGTAACCTGCCACTTTGCTGTACTCGTTTATTAGCTGTAGTGGTTTTGCTGCAGATTTTTCAGGGTTTTTGATATATAGTATCATATCATCTGCAAACAGTGAGAGTTTTACTTCTTCCTTTCCGATTTTGATGCCTTGTATTTCCTTTTCTTGTCTAATTGCTCTGGCTAGAACTTCCAACACAGTGTTGAATAACAGTGGTGATAGTGGACATCCTTGTCTTATTTCTGATCTTAGGGGGAAAGTTTTCAGTTTTTCCCCATTGAGAATGATATTAGCTATGGGTTTTTCATATATTCCCTTTATCATTTTAAGGAAGTTCCCTTGTATTCCTATCCTTTGAAGTGTTTTCACCAGGAAAGGATGTTGAATTTTGTCAAATGCCTTCTCTGCATCTATCGAGATGATCATGTGATTTTTCTGCTTTGATTTGTTGATAATGGTGTATTACATTAATTGATTTTCTTACGTTGAACCATCCTTGCATACCTCGGATGAATCCTACTTGGTCATGATGTATGATTCTTTTAATGTGTTGCTCGATTCGATTTGCTGGAATTTTGTGGAGGATTTTTGCATCTATATTCATCAAAGAGATTGGTCTGCAGTTTTCTTTTCTTGTAATATCTTTGTCTGGCTTTGGTATGAGGGTGATGTTGGCTTCGTAGAATGAGTTAGGTAGCTTTCCGTCCTCTTCAGTTTTTTTGAAGAGTTCGAGCAGAATTGATACTAATTCTTTCTGGAGTGTTTGGTAGAATTCACATGTAAAGCCATTTGGTCCTGAACTTTTCTTTTTGGGGAGCTTCTTCATGACTGATTCAATTTCTTCACTTGTGATTGGTTTGTCGAGGTCATCTATTTCTTCTTGAGTCAGTGTTTGTTGTTCATGCCTTTCTAGAATGTTGTCCATTTCATCTACATTCTCGAGTTTATTAGCATAAAGTTGTTCATTGTATCCTCTCATTACTTCCTTTATTTTTATGGGATCAGTGATTATGTGTCTCCTCTTCCATTTCTGATTTTATTTGTTTTCATCCTCTCTCTCCTTCTTTTTGTCAGCCTCGCTAAGGACCCATCAATCTTATTGATTTTCTCTTGGAACCAACTTCTGGTTTTGTTGATTTTCTCGATTGTTTTCATGTTCTCAATTTCATTTATTTCTGCTCTGATCGTCATTATTTCTTTCCTTTTGCTTGCTTTGGGATTAATTTGCTGTTCTTTCTCTAGTTCTTCCAAGTGGACAGTTAATTCCTCGATTTTGCTCTTCTTTTTTGATATAGGCATTTAGAGCAATAAATTTCCCTCTTAGTACTGCCTTTGCTGCATCCCATAAATTTTGATATGTTGTGTTTTCATTTTCATTTGCCTCGATATTTTCTGATTTCTCTTGTAATTTCTTCCTTGACTCACTGGTTGTTTCAGAGTGTTTGTGAATTTTCTGGCCCTCTGCCTATTATTGATTTTCAGCTTCATCCCTTTATGATCTGAGAAAGTGTTTTGTATGATTTCCATCTTTTCAGATTTATTGAGGCTTACTTTGTGACCTAGCATATGGTCTGTCCTTGAGAATAATCCATGAGCACTTGAGAAAAAGGTGTATCCTGCTGTTGTGGGGTGTAATATTCTATATATATCTGTTAAGTCTAGCTCATTCATTGTATTATTCAAATTCTGTTTCTTGATTGATCCTCTGTCTAGATGTTCTGTCCATTGATGAAAGTGGGGAATTGAAGTCTCCAGCTATTATGGTAGATGGGTCTATTTCTCTTTTCAGTGTTTTCAGTGTTTGCCTCATATATTTTGGAGCATTCTGGTTCGGTGCATAAATGTTTATGATTGTTATGTCTTCTTGTTGAATTGTTCCCTTTATTAATACATTGTATTCTTCTTTGTCTCTTTTAACTGCTTTACATTTGAAGTCTAATTTGTTGGATATTAGTATAGCTACTCTTGCTCTTTTCTGATTGTTATTTGCATGGAATATCTTTTCCCAGCTGTTCACTTTCAACCTATGTTTATCCTTGGCTCTAAGATGCATTTCCTGTAGACAGCATATAGATGGGTCCTGTTTTTTTTTTGGTTTTTTTTTTTTTTTGGCGGGGGGGTCCTGTTTTTTAATCCATTCTGCCAGTCTGTGTCTTTGATTGGGGAGTTTAATCCATTAACATTTAGTGTTAATTGCTGTACGGGCAGTACTTTCTTCTACTATTTTGCCTTTTGGATTTTATATGTCAGATCTCATTTTTCTTCTTTTAACCTTTACTGATAGTCTTCATTTCTACAATCTTCTCCACACCTCTGTCTCCCCTGTCTTTTGTATCTGCCTCTAGTGGTCCCTTTAGTATTTCTTGGAGAGCCGGTCTCTTGGTCACAAATTCTTTCAGTGAATTTTTGTCTCAAATGTTTTAATTTCCCCCTCATTTTTGAAGGACAGTTTCGCTGGATATAGAATTCTTGGTTGGCAGTTTTTCTCGTTTAGTATCTTAAACATATCATTCCACTCTCTTCTCGCCTCCATGGTTTTTGCTGAGAAATCTACACATGGTCGTATTGGGCTTCCCTTGCATGTGATGGATTACTTTTCTCTTGCTGCTTTCAAGATTCTCTCTTTCTCTTTGACCTCTGACATTCTGATTAGTAAATGTCTTGAAGTACGTCTACTTGGCTCTATTCTCTTTGGGGTACGCTGCACTTCTTGGATCTGTAATTTTAAGTCTTTCGTAAGAGTTGGGAAATTTTCGGTGATAATTTCCTCCATTAGTTTTTCTCCTCCTTTTCCCTTCTCTTCTCCTTCTGGAACACCCACAGCACATATATTCGTGCGCTTCATGTTGTCATTCAATTCCCTGAGTCCCTGCTCAGATTTTTCCATTCTTTTCCCTGTAGTTTCTTTTGCCTGTCAAATTTCACGTATCCCGTCCTCCATCTCACTGTTTGCAGATGATATGATACTATATGTCCTATCTTCTGCCTCTTGAAATCTCACGTCGTAGGTTTCCATTGTTTTCTTCATCTCTTCTACTGGGCCTTTCATTCCCATAAGTTCTGTGATTTGTTTTTCAGACTTTCGATTTCTTCTTTTTCTTCATTCCTTGCCATCTTTATATCCTCCCTCAATTCATTGATTTGATTTTTGATGAGGTTTTCCATGTCTGTTCGAACATTCTGAATTAATTGTTTCAACTTCTGTATCTCATTTGAATTGTTGATGTATTCCTTTGGGCCATTTCTTCAATTTTCCTCATGTGATTCGTTATTTTTCGCTGGCATCTAGGCATTTAATTACCTTAATTAGTTTATTTTGAAGATTGTTTTCATTTTTTTCCCTAGGATTTTCTTGCTGGATGACTTTGACTTTGTTGTCTATCTGTTCTTTGACATTCAGTTCAGCTTATTCTAGTCCTCTAGCTTAGGTTTTGTTTAATAGATCAGTATTTTTCAGTTCTTGTTTTTTTTGTGTCTTGCCCTGCCTGGTATGGTGCCTTTCCCCCACCCCTTAGGAGAGTCTACTTAGGTATTATAGACCCCAATCAGATTTTCCCAGACCAAACTGGTCTCCTCTCAGGAGCAAAGAGAGCAAAGAGTCACCTGCATCAGTTTTCCCTGAGGGTGAGACCCAGTAGATTAAAAAGTTTTCCTATGTAGTCTCTGAACTCTGCGTTTTTCCTACCCTGCCCAGTACGTGGCGCTTTTCTGCCCGCAGGTCCCCCCAGCATAAGGTGATGCGGTACCTTTAACTTCGGCAGACTCTCCCTGCTGGGGCATGGTGAAGACAGCAGAGAGGTTGTAGACTGGCTTTAATCGCTTCCCTTTTCCAGACCCTGGAGTCTGATTTCCTTGAGGGAGGAATTCCACCTGAGCTGGGCCCCACCCCTCTCCTGAGGAAGGCATAGGCTCCAGACAAGCTCTGAAACAAGCCTGTTTCTACCTATGCCTGGGGCAGTGGAGCCCTAGAAGCCCTGCAGCTGTATCCAAAGAGTAATCAATCCATAGAAGCATAGCCACAGAAGAGAAAAAGAAAAATCCTTTTCAGAGCAGGACCCTGTTCCTCGGGTTTGCCAATCAAGAACCTAAGTTGGTATGTTGCTCTGTGTATCTCCGGGTCCTATGTGCCGCCTTCTTTCCTGCAGGGCCCAGACCTTTTCAGATCCAAAAAACCTATTTTTTTTTTTTCTTTTTTCTTTTTCTGTAGCCGTACCCCCTCTGCGCCAGGGCAAAAACCAGCGACCTCCACTTTTCCTCAAGGTTCAGCTGAGCTGGGGCCTATTTTTAGTAGTCAGAATTGGTTAATTAATTCCACAATTGGTGTTTGGTTGTGCTCAGCCCCTGTTGCTAGTAAAGTCTCTTTCCTTTCCCCTCTGGGAAGCAGCCTGCGGAGGAGGGGGAGCTCACAGCTGGTCCAGCTGGTCCAGACAGGGGTACGCTGTTTGTGTCTGGTCACTGATGTGGCCCCAACAGTTGTTCTGTACTGTTTCTGGCTATTTATTGGCTGCTTTGGAGGACGAACTAAATCCCCCACCTCACTAAGCCGCCATCTTGGCTCCTTTCCCTGTAGGAAGATTTTTGATGACTGATTGAATCTCTTTACTTGTGATTGGTTTGTTGAGATCTTCTATTTCTTCCTGAGTCATTGTAGCTTGTTTGTGTGTCTACAGGAATTTGTCTATTTTATCTAAGTTGTCTGGTTTGAGGGTGTATAGTTGTTCATAGTATCCTCTTTTGATATCTGTTTCTTTAGGGTCTGTGATAATGCACCCCTTCTCATTTCTGATTTTGTTTATCTGCATCCTCTCTCTTTTTTTCTTTGTCAGTCTTGCTAGTGGCCAATCAATTTTATTGATTTTCTCAAAGAACCAACTTTTGGTTTTATTAATTCTTTCTATTGTTCTTTTTTTCTCCCATTCATTTATCTCTCCTTTAAGCTTTGTTATTTCTCTTCTATTTTTGGGGGGTTAGTTTGCTGTTCTTTCTCAGGTTCCTCCAGGTGTGTTGTTAAGTCTTCAGTTTTTGCTCTTTTCTTGTTTTTTAATATAGGCATTTAGGGCAATAAATTTCCCTCTCAGCACAGCATTTGCCGCATCCCGTAAGTTCTTATAAGTTGTTTTCTCATTTTCACCAATGCCAAATAGCTACTGATTTCTCAAGCAATTTCTTCTTTAATCCACTAGTTGTTTAAGAGTGTGTTATTTAATCTCCATATATTTGTGAATATTCTCATTCTTTGGTGGTTATTGAGATCCAGCTTCATCCCATTGTAATCAGAGAAAGTGCTTTGAATAATTTGTGTTTTTTTATGTATAAAGATCTGTTTTGTGTCCTAGCACATGATCTATCCTGGAGAATGTTCCATGAGCACTAGAGAAGAATGTATCCTTGTACTTTTGGATGCAATGACGTATATATGTCTGTTAGGTCTAATTCATTTCTCAAGTTATTTAACTTCTCTATTTCCTTGTTTATCTTCTGTCTGGTTGTTCTTTCTATAGATAGAAGTGTATTGAAGTCTCCTACTATTATTGTTGAAACATCTGTCATTCCCTTCAGTTTTGCCAGTGTCTGTCTCATGTACTTTGGAGCTCCTTGAGCATAAACATCTATGATTGTTCTATCTACTTGGTGAAATGACTCTTTAACTAGTATATAGTGTCCTTTGTCTCTTATGATGTCTTTACATTTAAACTCTAAAAATTTTATCCGATATTAGTATAGCTACTCCTGCTTTCTTTTGGTTACAACTTGCATGGAGAATCTTTTTCTGTCTTTTCACTTTCAGTCTATTTGTATCCTTGTGTCTAAGATGAGTCTCTTGTAAATAGCATATGGCTGGATTATGTTTCTTAATCCATTCTGCCAATCTGTATCTTTTAATTAGTTTGTTTAGTCCGTTAACATTCAAAGTTACTACTGAAAAGGTGTTTCCTAAATCCACCATCTTATCTTTTTCATTTTATTTGTCAGGTCTATATATTCTTTTCCCTCTTTCTCTTTGTATTCTTTAAATTACCCTCAGTGATACTCTTCAATTTTGTGCACTCCTCCATACCTCCCTCTCCTGTCTTTTTTTTGTGTGCCGGCAGTGCTCCTTTTAGTAATTTCTTATAGGGCTGGTCTCTTGTTGATAAATTCTTTCAGAACATCTTTGTCTGTGAAAACTCTAAGCTTTCCCTCAATTTTGAAGGACAATTTGGGTGGTTACAGAATTCTTGGCTGAAAGTCTTTCTCTTTCAGGATCTTGAATATATCATGCCACTGCCTTCTCGCTTCCAGGGTGCTAGTTGAGTAGTTAGAACTCAGTCTTATTTGGTTTTCCTTGTATGTGGTAGATTGTTTTTCTTTTGCCTCTTTCAGGATTTTCTGCTTCTCTTCAACATTTGACAGACTGATTAGTCTGGGTCTTAGGAAAGGCTATTTGAATTTATTCTGTTTGGAGTTGGACTTCTTTGACTTTTATATTTATGTCCTTTATGAGGGTTGGGAAGTTTTTCCCTATTATATCCTCCACTACTCTTCCTAGCCCTTTACTCCTCTCTTCTCCTTCTGGACACACCAGTGATTCTTATATTTGTGTGCTTTGTTTTGTCTTATCATTTCCCTGAGACCCAATTCAAATTTTTTCATCTTTTTTGCCATTTGCTGTTTTGGGTGTTCAAAGTCAGTTATTCTATCCTCTATATCACTTTATTCTTTCTTCTGTCTCTTCAAATCTGGTGTTGTGTGCCTCTAGTATGTTTTTTATTTGGTCAACAGATTCTTTAATTTCTGTGATATACGCTATTTTTCTATTCTTTCAAATTCCTCTTTATGCTCTTCTTGATCTCCTTTATGTCATTTGCTATCCTGCTTATTTTATTAAGTAGAGTTGTATGGACATCTTTGATTAGTTGTTCCAACGTCTGTATCTCCTCTAGTGTTTTAATTTGGTCATTACTCAGGGCTGTATCTGTCTGCATTGTGATATGCTTATTAACTTAATGCTGTCTTCGTGGCATGTAAATATCTTTTTTTTTTTAGGTCACATTCAAATTGTACTTTTTTTTCTTTTATGAAACATAACCACAATCAAACACAAACATTCTTACCATATGATCATTCTATTCTTGTTATATAATCAGTAACTCACAATATCATCACATAGTTGTATATTCATCATTATCATTTCTTAGAACATTTGCATCAATTCAGAAAAAAAGAAATAAAAAAGAAAACAGAAAAAAATTCATACATACCATACCACTTACCACTGCCTTTCATTGATCACTAGCATTTTAATCTACTAAATTTATTTTAACATTTGTTCCCCCCATTATTTACTTATTTTTAATCCATATGTTTTACTCATCTGT
The DNA here is from genome assembly GCA_004026745.1 of Myrmecophaga tridactyla. Lineage (NCBI taxonomy): Eukaryota > Metazoa > Chordata > Mammalia > Pilosa > Myrmecophagidae > Myrmecophaga > Myrmecophaga tridactyla. The sequence continues at coordinate 12,970 of PVIY010040592.1, forward strand.
CGATAAGGTAGATAAAAGGAACATCAGACACAAGGTTTCACAGTCACACAGTCACATGTAAATATCTTGATTGATTTACTTTGGGAGTTGATTTTTTGCAGTAGTCTAAGGCCTTGTGTTTGCAGGATGGTTGTACAGCAAGGAGCAGGGTATGGGATGGGGCACTCAGTGCAGTGATTTGTTTCAAGTAATGTAGGCACAGGTTGGGGATGTTATGCTGATGCTAGTGAACATAGGTATCCAGTGACCAGGGAGGATGTAGCTGTGCGAGTGTGCCAGTCTGGGGGGTGTAACCCTGGCTCAATTGCTGGCTCAGTCACCCTCCTGTCCCTTCTCTAACTTTTCCGTGAAGCAGGATTAATCTCAAGCTACTCTATTCAACCATCTTCCTGAAAGTCCAACAAGAGAGTTTTTATTTTCCCACTAATGGTGTCCTAGTACTTGGCTGTGCACTAAAGAGAGTCCAAATGTCATTGTTTCAAAGCTTGTTCCATGAGAAGCAATAGGAGCAACATTAATACTTTTGGAAAGCAGAGCTTGGTGACTTAGAATTCTTTTCATATTTTAAGATGCTAAAATCAGTCCAGTAATGAAGTAACTAGGAAAAGTTGAGTGGAAACCACTGATCTCTGTATTTTCAGGGACAAAGCACAATAATCTGCCTCTGGCATTTTTGAAGATGTTATTTTTGAGATCCCTTTATACATATTTGCTTGTATATATATGATAGATTCTCTGACCTGGGAAGACTGAGTTACAGGGTAAATGCTTCAATCATTTTGGTAGGTATTTCCAAACTCTCCATAGGGGTTTACCATTTTCCCCCTCCCACCTGCAGTGCATGAGACTACCCATTTCTCTGAGGTGTGTTGCCAAGCATTTGGATTTCTGCCAATCACTTAAAAAAAAATATGTACTTTCTCTTATCATTGAGGTCAAACATCTTTTCTTATGTTAAAAGCCATTTATTTTTCTTTTCCTGTAAAATGTCTGTTTATGTCCTTTACCCATTTTTTCTATTTGGAGATTAGCCCTTTGTCAAGGGATTCAGATATTTTTCCTAGTTTGTCATTAGATTTGTTTTGTTTAAAATTCTGGTGTATAATATGAGAGATTGGTTCATCTTTTTTTCTCATTGGCTCCCCCATTGGTCCCTGTAGCAACGATTTAAAAGTCCATGTTTATGCCACTTTAAGGTGCTACCTTTATTATATACTAAACTCATGCATATATCATTTGGGTTTGTTCTGCTCTTCATATGCTATATTGTGCTGTGATGAAGAGAGGAAGAATGTCATAATGTTCAAAAAACACTCTAGCCAAAGGGAGAAAAAAGAGGCAATATTGTTGGTTTATATGTAACAAAGGGACCCAAGGACACTAATGAAGATAAGAGGTTGCTTAAGTTTGTTTTTAAGTGGTATTTAAGAGAGGGAACTAAGGAGAAGCAAAGAAATCAAATTGGCTAGAGGAAAATGCTAACCCAGAAGTTATTGTTGGCCAAGTCTTAACTATATTATTTTCCATGTACAGAATTAATAAAATGCTAATACGTCATCATATGTTTACAAATAGCCCATCTGGTTGTAAATTCCACACATACTAGTGAACTAAAGCTTTAAATTTAAACTAAGACATTTATATCAGAAGCAAAAGGCAGGGCATGGACTGAGCAAATTCACATAGAGGGCCCTGACAAAGGTAAAATGTTGACAAAGGAGGTATAGCTACGGAAAGTGGAGCAGCATTTTTCTTTCTTTTTTTCCCCTTTTTTTTTCTGTCTTTTTCCCTTTTTTGCAGTGCATGTTTGGATATAAAGAAAAAATTCCACCACAATGAATACTGTTACAGCAAAGTGTTTTATAAACATGGAAGTTGGCATATGCTGGCAGATGAACTATAATTGCACATTTTATTAGTGATCTGGTTACTCAGATTGTCTTGTGATTGATCCTTACTATAGTTACGTGTTTGGTCCTTTTCCACATGACACTTATAAAAGTACCTAATCACCTGCTTGTTTATTTAGTTATTTGTTCTACAGTTTTTCCCTCTTTTTTAGGTGTTCCAATCTCCACTGCTAGGTAGAGCTACCTAAATCCTTTATTTCTCACTAATTCCTCATAAACAAAATTAAAGAAAAGCAGTAGAAACCAAGCTCTGTTTCTGAAGAATTTACTTTTGCCTACACGAGTCTTAATGCTTTTTTTTTTTTTTTTTTTTTTTGCCTTTTTTACTTCAAAGATACCACTAAGAGAAGAAAATGCTCTGACCCCTCTTTCTCCTCCCCATGATAGGAAGTTTTGTAGTTTCATAGATGATAAGATTGCTCTTTGTTTCAGCTTTATTATTTCGTGTCTGAGTCTTTGGAACTATCTCTATTTGTTGGGATATTTTGAGCAGATGCTGTTGGATCTGAAGACTTCCTAATCTCTTTGTAGGAAGAAAGTTTTGTTTTTAGAGAGAATGACAATTTCAGAAGACTTCCTTAGGAATTTCCATTTTGAATCATCTTGACTCCTTCCCTGGCTTCCCATATTTCCCCCTGATCTCTGCCAAACAAGTGAGCCTATTCCTCATGCACTTTTTCCTTTGGGGAACAGTGGTGAGCTAAACCCAGTTTATGATCATTTATTTTGCACCAGTCATTAGAAGCTGAGCAATGATAACCAGCTCAGGAGGCAGTAAGGTAAAATAGGTGAATACCCTAACTGAGCATTAGGAGTCACCAGGTGTTTTCCTTCCTTTGCTGCTAAATTGATGAGGGCTTGCCCTTCAATGTATATTCTTCTTACCTACAAATGGAAACCATAGTCCCTGTTTCTTCCTTTGGAATGTTATTTTACCGGGTTAGCTAGGGTAGAACTGCTTTCTTTCATTCAGCAAGCTATGTATTAACCTTTCTGATGGGCAGAAGGGTAAAGCAGGATCCTTGGTTTGAGGAACTCATAACCAGATGTGAATGCATTAATGAATAAGAGTATCCTAGTAAAGGTATATAGAAAAGATATAGAAATTCAGTGAGAAAGCAGCCAGGCCCAGGCTATTGGAGGTAGTATCATAGAAGAGGTAATGCTTGAGAGCAGTAGAACATTTCAGATAGGACAGCTGTGTAAGGATATTTGCTTTTTAGTATTCTTAAAACTAAGAAATCTTGGAAAATCCCTGGTTCCATCCCTCTGCCATCATCTTGGAAGGTCCACTCAATGAATTGGATTCATCTTGTTTTACCGGTATTGCTGGAAAATCTTATTCTGCCCTGGCTGATATGGGTTGATAGAGGAAAGCACCGTTTCACTTGCCTGTATATATAGGAATGCAAGGATTGTAAAAGCCTGAGGTTTGGAGATTGGAACATAGAAAGAATGGCCTGGTTTTTACATCCTCATTTTTCCTTGGTTTGATGAAAGGAGAGTAGATATATTTTGTCAAGCAGGATGAGCTCCTATGCAGAGTGGTGGTATCTAGCCCAGGGCCATCCAGTACCCAGAATCAAAACTCAGACTTTGGATTCTCATGTCCCTTGGTCTTCCTTTCTTTAGGAGCACTAAGACAGCTCAACTCTTTTAACTCCATCATTTCCTACCCCCAAGTGGGGCTTAAATTTGGTCTAGAGTTCTGATTGAAGAATTCTAAATAATAACAGAATCTAAAATGCCTTACTGAAGCAGGACTTATCCAAAAACCGAGAGCAAAAGAGAACATGGTATTCATGAAGCTGGGAGAAGTAGAGATGGAGTGAGGGGATGATGAAAAATTGGGTAGCTCATTAAGGGCTTTTTATAAGCCAAGCAAAAAGGCTTCAGGTTCCTTTAACCCTGAAATTTTAAAGATTTCTTGAACTGTATCACCTCTTTCACATTAAATCGAAAGAAAATAATAATTAGTAGGCCTCATCCTAAATTTAATCTAAGTTTAATCTGGTTCTCCCAGTGCTTTTCGATTTGGTTTCTGTTTCTACCATAGTTTAGTCTCAGGTGGAGTTTTATCACCTATGTTGGTTCAAAACAAGAGAAAGAAAAGGATTAACAAAGCTTTCCTCACATTTTGAAGATCTGACTTATTGAGTACTTTGTAATGTTTCCTTTTTGAATCTGAAGTGCATGCATAACAGCCAGACAGCACTTGTAATAGTCCAAGTGTGATGTAGTATCTTTTTAGCCATCTGCTGCTCCTGGTGGTTACAGAGGTCATACTCCCATAGGCAAACCCCATGGCAGAAGTTGCCTCTCATCTTAACACTAGATTCTCTTTTGTTTGCATTTTATTTCATCTTGGAAAGGAGTTCAAAGAAGGACGCAGAGCCAGCCACACAGCCCCACAGGTCCTGTTCAGCCACAGGGAACCACCTCTGGAGCTGAAAGACACAGATGCCGCTGTGGGTGACAACATTGGCTATATTACTTTTGGTAAGCCAGGTGGGGTCGCTCCTTTTGTGTGGCTTTAATGAATTTTAAAACTGGACAGAACTTTTATTAAAGTGGTCAAATAGGCAAAGCAGATATATCATATTGTTCCTATTGCCGTGACTGTAGGATTGGTGTCATGGGGCATTAATTACAAAACAGGCTGTGGACTATTTTTGTAACAGTAACTTCCCCCCCCCCCCATCTTAAATTTTAAGAAATCTTAGGAAATAGAGAGTCTCTGATGTCAGAGGTTCGGAGTTACGACCATATAACCATTGCTAAGCAGTTGGTGGGAATTCTCTGTTGTTTAGCTTTTTTTGTTGTTGTTTTCACTTAATAAACCTGAGCTCCAGCCCTGATTCACTTATTGCATTTTTTTCACTGTATAAATTCAGGACTTCCCTTCCTGCAGTTTCTTCAGACTTGGGAGCTGCTTGGTAATTAAAGTGCAGTTTGAAATAACAGCTCACTCACACATTACACCTGGTACTGCAAAAATGTCTCCTTTTGTGAAGCTGAATTTCATTCACCTTGGTACTGAAGGTGTACCTGTTTATTGGTGATGATTGAATGAGTTTGATTTACCATATTTCATTAAATCTAAGATTCATGTTTTCCTACATGTTATCTCTGAGGTTAGCATACATCTTATAGTTCATAGCAGGTCATGATTGAATTGGCAGCATTTCTCTCTGTGGTATGTAAACTAATGATAAACTTGTCGTCAGTGGGCATCTTAGATTCTATGAAATATGGTATCTCCTATCCTGGTATTCATTTCTTTTTAGGCCGGGGCAAATTGGCACAGTATTCCACCTTTCTTATGAGGTATTCTTTTTCATTTCAGCAAAACTTTGCACTTAGGAGATTTTTGCTGATAGTGAGATCAATGAGTAGAATAGGTGCAAGAAACATACAAGGTTTCCAAAAAAAAAAAAAAAAAACAATACAAGGTTACAAAATGGGAAAACCTGAGGACTGCAAGTCTGCCCAAGTGCCAAGTACTAAATGGTGATCAGACAGTCTTCAGATGGTTGGTGCCACGAGACAGGCTTTTCTTAGCCCCTAGCTAAAGTAACTCCTCCTAACTACCTGCTCTCCTCAGGACTTGGAGGGTTCAGCCCTTATTTATATCTTTTTTTTTTTAATTGATAAAACCAAACAACATGCTAACACGAACATTCTTAACATACGAACATTCCATACTTGGTGTACAATCAGGGGCTCACGATGTCATCACATAATTGTATATTCATCGCCATGATCATTTCTTAGACATTTGCATCACTCCAGAAAAAGAAATAAAAAGAAAAAACTCATGCATACCATATGCGTTACCCCTCCCTCTCATTGACCACTAGTATTTCCCTCTACCCAGTTTAACATTTGTTCCCCATTATTTATTTATTTTTAATCCATATTTTTTCCTCATCTGTCCATACTATAGATAAAAGGAGCATCAGAACAAAGTTTTAATAATCACACAGTCACTTTGCAAAAGCTGTATCATTATACAGTCATCTTAAAGAAACATCAGCCCTTATATCTTTAGCATTTGGCTCCCACAGCAAGAAAAAATGAGTTATTCCTTGGAATCTGCTTTCTCTGAAGGCTTATTCTGCATTTCAGCACCAGGAACCTAGGACAGGCAGAGCTTGTTTCCTAATCCTGATTTCTTAAGGTAAACTCTTTTTTGACAAGTCATACTTGCAAAGAGACTTAGCTGAGCTGCAGAGATAGGAACTATCTCTGGCCACAGAATCTGTAACTGGCGTAAATGCCTAGGATCATGTCCTCCATGGTAACCGTGTGTTTTCACCATCATCTCCCTTCCTCATCTCAGGGAGAAAACCCTGACAAAGCCTGGGAGTCATGAAACAAGTAGATTGAATTTAAGCAGGGAGAGAATGAAGTTGAACTTGTGCTGCTATTCTTCTGACCCTTTGGCATTCTGTCTTGTCCCCTGACAACTTTGTGCTCCACCCCCAGTGCTGTTCCCTCGCCATACCAATGCCAGTGCCCGAGACAACACCATCAACCTGATTCACACGTTTCGAGACTACCTGCACTATCACATCAAGTGCTCTAAGGTGAGAGTCGCCACTAGCATCTCAGCTTCCTTTGCTCCACTCTCTTCCAGAATTGATAACCTGGAAGGCCATTTCTGTAGTCCAGACTGTTGATGTGAACTCTCAGTAAGTTCTAGAGGCTTCAAGAAATCATGGCCTTTTTCCCTCTATTCTCACCTTCCCCTCTCCACAACAAAGAGGTGACTGTCTCCAGAAGGGCTCTCCTTCCTACTCCCCTACGTGACCCTCTTGTCAACCTCAAAGTGTGTGATCCCACATCTGCCAAACCTTCCTGATAGGTTCTTCTGAAAACAAAGCTATCTTTCTAGAATATATGGCTCTGCTTCAGTGCCTGTTGTGTTTGCTCCTAGGCCTATATTCACACACGTATGCGGGCAAAAACATCTGACTTCCTTAAGGTGCTGAACCGTGCACGCCCAGATGCTGAGAAAAAAGAAATGAAAACAATCACGTAAGTGGAGCAGGACCACAGCTCCTGAAGAAGAAAGCAGTGGACATGGGTGGCCTGGCCTTCCAGGTGTCTGGGCAAATAGCTACATGTGAGGTTGGCGGGCTTGGGCCTGTGGCTAGATAACAGACTTAGCAGGTTTTCTCTACTGAATGGGCTAAGACAGGTTTCCTTGTTTGTATGTCTGTGAGCATCAGCTGAGGGTTTTCAGCCATGGAAACATCAGATATTCACCCCTGACTCCCTGGGCCAGGCTTTAGAGACTGCCCATCTCTCATTAGGAAATGTGTGCCCCAAGGTGTTTCTCTGTCTGGGCTCTGCTGACCACCCAAAGCCAGAAGAGTAGTGTTCAACCTGTATGTAGAGCCTCTGCTTAGAAAGAGTTGTCTAGGCATCTGAAGGCAGTGAAAGACAGTAGCATTTCTTCTACCGTTCAGCTTCTTGGCATTCCCCAAAATGGACTAGACTCCCAACAAAGTGTGATGGGTTGGTGATGGTGTGTACTCTGGGAGACCCATCCTCTTTCTGCTGCTCCAGAACCTTGTCTCTGTCCTGGATTATACAGTTTCTCCTTTCCCTGCTTGGTCTTCATAGGCATGCTTTCTCACCAAGCAGGCACCACTTTGGTAACCTCATGTCTGAGACAGCCAGTTTTGCTGCTTTCAGGGCCCAGTGGAGAGACAGGCAGTTCAGTTGAGGCCAAGGGGTAAACCAGCAGCTAAGTACTGCAGAAGGGAAGCTTGGCATGTCCAGCCTGTTGTGATCCAGACAGGAAAGCTGGGTGTCATGAGTAGTCACAGAATCACCTGCATCACTTTTAGGCCCAGTCACTGCTTGTCCATTCAGGAGGGTAGCCCACCAGGCAGCCGCTACCTAGTATCACTCCTCAGGGATCTCTTCCTCCCTAATTACGGAAACAGCAGGCAGACTTAGGAGTTGCTGCAAAGTGATTGCTGTTGTCTGAGGAGACAGGGATAACTCCCTCCTGATGGGGGACCTGGGAGAAGATGAATTCTTGAAATGAACAAATTGTCCATGAACCTCTTTCCTGGGACTTTCAAAGAATAGTTTTGTCTTTTTTGTTCTCTGGCTTCTCTCTGCAGAGCCAGGCCCCAGAAAGGAGAAAGGGGGTCCAAACAACTACATCCACCCTGAAAACCAGATCACGTTAACAGAGGGTAGAAGTTAACTGGCTCAGTGGTGGGCAGGAGGAGACAGGAACCCCTCCTCCCCCATACAATAGACAGGGAGAAGAGTCTGAGAACCTTGAACATGGCAACATGGGGGAAAGAAGGTAGCAGGCCTGCTGTGAAAAACGGCCCTGGATCTGAAAGTGGCCATTGAAGCTCTCATTTTATTTGGAGAGAAGTATGATTAAAGATGGTTTCGTTTTGGGGAGTAGGTGAGATGTTCCAGGCAGAAAATTTTTAGCCCCCATATATTTGTTATGATTTCCCATAGTCCTCACCTCCAACTTCTTGACTGCTTTACCAAATACCCAGAGGTGCCAGTTTTAGCCTCTTTGTTTGGGAAGCAGCCTGTTCCCACGGCTTGCCCTTCTGGGGAAGTCCTGAGTGGAGCAGGACACCAGAACTCAGGAACCTACAGGTGTTCTGTGGCTGCAAATATAGTCACCACATGATGACATGAAATGCCTTTAGCCTCAAAAGTGTTAGGGGTTGCTTATTCAAACCTCCTGTGCCCGTCTTCTGCTCTTAGCCCCAAAACTTATAAGCTATATGGGAGGGAGGACTCTGAACTGACCAGTTGGGCAGTACTAGACCGAAGTTTGAGCCCAGTCTGAAATTCAGGTATATCTAAGTCACCCAGAAGTTGTGGGCAAGTGACTCTCCCATTTGACTTGATATACGTACTGCCCTTTAGGGCTTCACACAGTCATTATGTGGTACTCTCCAAAGTGTTTGATAGGAGGAAAGGGGTCATGAAACCATTCTGTGCAAGCTGGATCTGAGTCCCTACCCAGTGGTTCCAACACACCTCTGCCTAAGGCATCTAGTCTTTCTACCTCTTGTTTGGTGTCTCTTTGGGATCCCAGCGCTAGTCCAGGAGTGTGGGGTGGAAGAGATGGTCAGCCAGAAACGAGCCTTCACACTTACTCTCTCTTTTTGAAAGGGGGAAGACGTTTTCATCCCGCTAACTCTTGGGCACAGAAGGAGGAAGTAGCTGGCAACTGAAGGCTGGAACACTTGCTACTGGATAATCGTAGCTTTTAATGTTGCACCTCTTCAGGTTCTTAAGGAATTCTCCGTTTTGGTTCCATTTTGTACACATTTGGAAAATAATCTGCAGAAACGAGCTGTGCTTGCAAGGACTTCATAGTTC